>JAQJVL010000952.1:0-307813 GCA_035578905.1 Stictocephala bisonia | reverse complement strand
TGCTACCAATACCTTCTAA
The DNA here is from genome assembly GCA_035578905.1 of Stictocephala bisonia. Taxonomy (NCBI): domain Eukaryota; kingdom Metazoa; phylum Arthropoda; class Insecta; order Hemiptera; family Membracidae; genus Stictocephala; species Stictocephala bisonia. Next base: position 307,794 of record JAQJVL010000952.1, on the reverse strand, counting down.
AACAGTTTATTTACTCTTTTGTTAGTATTACTGATATTGAAAAAACAAGGATACTCAAAAATAAAAATAAGATAAATTTATTAGTTTTAGATGTTAGAAATGTTTATTGTACATTGACTAGCCTCTTTACGTATAGCCCACTTATGTTTTTTGAAACGTAATTAAGTTTTTAATTTAGTGTTAAGGTTGTTATACAACTATTATTTTTATAAAACAACTTACAGAAGTGTTTATATTGTCTTTTGCCAACGAGAGCTCTTTGGATTAGCATGATCCAATCCATGGTTCATTATATCAGAAGCTTCACGAAAGATAGACACATGATAATCCTTACAGAGATTGTAGACAACCAGAATTGTATTGTTTTGAATTCTTTAAATTCTTTCTAAATCCTCCTTCCTCCGTAATGGAATTTCCATAAGAAGTAAACAATACCAGAGGATGAGGAGTACGACGGATGAACGGATGCAGCTTCATCGACTCAGGAAGAATTTATCGAAACAGGTACATCTATCTTAATCTCCCAATCACTCCTGACATAAGTTATGCGGTTTTAAATCATGAGTCCTCTATCTAAAACAACTTCATCTTGCAGAGTCACTCAAACTAGTATTTAACTCTTACACCGTCCTCAGTATATATAGGGAAGTAGGGGTTTTATCGTAATAAAATTTGAGACCATATGGGATTGACAACAACCTTATGTTTTCTTAATCAATTATATTCTTTAATCCTTAAATTTACTTAAATTTATTTTTTTAATGTAATCGCATTTAAAAAGTGTTAATATTATTAAACTTTTATTTTAATTACATTGTGATGAAGCTTAGCAAAAAATCTGTATATCGGTTTTAATACAAACACGTCTACGCAATAAATGATTAAAAAAATACACTGATATAAACAAATAGCACTAATACTTATCTTCAGAATATCCTGCTAATATATCCACGACATGGTGGCATTTAACTTTATTATTGAATGTTTCATATGAACTCTACCTCCCATATATAAACAATGTAACTGTATTAATTATTGCAATATGCAATGTTTTATATTCCTGATATTGTAATTAGTTTATAAGATGGATTTATTTGATCAAATACCGTCAGTTATTTGAAATGGAACAGTATTTATGAAAATTGGCGATTATTTTATTACTCTTTAAGCTGATAGTAGTTATTTATTTTTTTTAATATAAATTGTTTCATTTTTAACTTTAACTTGCGTTTCATAATTTTTTATATTCACATTCACACAACTTTCAAAACAATGACAGTTGGTGAATCCAAAAGAGATAAAATAAATTAATTGAAAAGTAAAAAAAGTTTGTAAAAAATGCCATGCCAAACTATTCACTATGAATGTGGGTATTATTGATAGTAGTTTAATTAACATACAGACATAATTGAATACATTACTTATATACGAGTTTATAGTGATAATTTAATTTATGATATATTGCAATAATGTTATATAGGTCCCATTAATGTTAATATATTTTACGCAATAAAGGACAAGTTAGACTTGTTATATATAACATCTCTGCCAACAATAAGTGTAGAAAACAGGTTTTTGTCATAACATAAATGTTAATATATCTCATGCAACAAAGAATAAGTTAGACTTGTTATAAATAAAATCTCTACCGACAAGAAGTGTAGAAAACAGGTTTATGAAATAATATAAATGTTAATACATCTCATGCAACAAAGAACAAGTTAAACATGTTATAAATAACATCTCTACCGACAAGAAGTGTAGAAAACAGGTTTATATCATAACATAAATGTTAATATAAGAACTTTATTTCAATATTAAAGTGAGTATTCTCATAAATACACAATAGTTTTTCTATTCACAAGGAAGTTATTTCTTCTGTAAAAAAAACATGTTTAAAGAACTAGAATCTACAGTTTCCGGTGACAACCGCGTCAAGGTACTATCTACAATATCTACAAGATGACCAGACGTTTCGCCCATACTGTGATGTGGCATCCTCAGTGGTTTCCCTGAGACAGTCTCAGAGAAACCACTGAGGATGTCACATCACAGTATGGGCGAAACGTCTGGTCATCTTGTAAATATTGTAGATAGTACCTTGACGCGGTTGTCACCGGAAACTGTAGATTCTAGTTATGACACCGGCCGCTTAAACGTAAGTTCTAAGATGTTTATAGAATTTTATAGTCAACTAAGTTACGGTAATTTTTTTTATGAACAATATACAAACTACGCTTAGTTAACATTAGATTTAGAGGTAATATTTATATACTGTATAACGTAGAATCTGAACTAAAAATTTGAAGAAAAAAAATTTAAAGAAGATGATTACTTTTGGAAAATGCTGAAAATATTGTGCCATTTATTGATGTAAAAATATGATTCCTTTAAATGTATTAATTACTTACAATGAAGATTTTTTTAAGTTAGGAAAAATAATAAAAACACTGCTGATATAAAATTAAATTTTTAATAGTAGCAATATTTATAACAACTCATAAATGTACAGCCTTGTTACAAGATAAAAGGCTCTAAATTTATTATATTCATTGCTAAAGCCTCCTGAGCTGATATATATAACAAATAAGAAGGTTAACGTACCTTTGTCGCCTTCAGCTACAAAATCATATTTATTGGACTACCAGTTTCAGAGTAAGAACTCCATGTTCACACCCATTGTCTATATAATAATGGCCAATAGCCCATAGCTTTCCTACGTTTGCAGGTAATGTAAAATGACTATAACCCCTTAAACAAGCAATGGAAGTCTTAGTATATTTTCAGTTTTGAAAATCATAATTGTATTGTGAAATTAATTATCTTAATATATATTTGTTTATTTTCTCCGTAGTAAGTTAATGTACGTTTAAATAAAATTGATACAATACAATATGTAAATAGAACACAAATGTAATTTATTAAATAATCATGAGTATGTAAATATTATGTTATCTAATATTTCTCTAATCAAGATAAGTAATAATAATTTATTAAACAATTACATGATTGGCTTTACATAAACGGCGGAAACTAAGTACATTTGAGCTTTATTATAAATTAGTGTTTACTAACATATATATAAAATATAAAATTTTAAGAGGAAGTGTATACTTTATTTTTTTTAATATATTTATATTTTATTCTAATTTATAAATTCTAAGTTTGGTTTAAGTTTAATTTCAATAATATTATATAATGATTTAAAATTACTAATGCATACAATTCTTTACAATTACTTTTTAAACAACTATTCTTTTTTTTATTATTATTATTTTTATTTGTACAAAATTATGGGATGAATGAAAATAATACCCATTTTAACACATCTGAGAAAATAAAACATTATATGAAGCCCTAATTATACTTATTTAGGGGTGTTATTTAAGTTTGGTATGCTCATTCTTACAAGCATTCTTACATTCTTTACATTCTCATTCTTACATAATAAAATAATGAAACTTTTTTTGTATTTGATAATATTTAAGAGGCCATAAAGGCTTTTCAATGTGCCAATATAACATAAGATAGGACCTACTAATTAAGGCAAACTTATATTAAATTATGTTACATTTTATACTGAAATTATAACTATAACAAAAAAAATTATATAATTTTAAATAAATGTACAGTTTGGTATTATGGTTGCAGTTAATCTGACTGACAAAAAACTTACAGATAAAAACCGATAAATTCAGAATTAAATCAATATAAATTATAATTTACCTGTATTCAATTAATGTAAAACTTTTGTCATAGAATTAAATAGTTTAATTATTTTATGCTTAAAGCAAATTATGTAATCCACCTTCAGTGACAGATGAGGTCAGAATGCAACTAAAGAGCTTTAAATGATTTGTACTTTCAAACGGCCGCAGATTGGATTTTTATCCATAGATCAGTGAACTCAGACCTCATCTTTATTCATTGTCTACTCAATGTTGATATCGATGTATACTTTTATTTCATAATCCATAGATTTTCCTATTATTAAAATTTGTATAGATATTCTATACTTTTTAAGTTACCACTTTAACTTCCAAAATAGTATAAACATTTAAGCTGACGAAGTTTCATTTTAGAGGATACTTATATGTATATTCCTTTTTAAAACAATCGTATTTAACATCAACTAACTTATTATTAAAAGGTAACATTTTTATAATATACTTTGAACTATCTATTTTTAGTTCTCTTATTAAATGGCGTATGATTTCCTGACTAACTTCTTATCGATATTTAAAAGTGTATTAACTAATTGAGTAACAAGTCATTCATGTAGAGGTCATTGAATACTTATGAATATACTCGTTACAGTTATTGTATATTTGTTTGTTAATGAAGCTATAACATAATTTATTGATAGTAAAAGAGTGAACATTGAAACATAATTTAATTACGGCTTTCATCAAAGCTAGACATCTTGGGTGTCAGAATATTTCTCTAATTAATTTTCCTTTGTGAGTGTAAAGAGATTCTTATTGGCACTATTCTTTCCTTCATTGTCTCTGATACTAATAGGATTTTTAACGTTTTACTCAAATAATAAACAGTAATACAATATCAATATCCTTTAGACTTAGTGATGAAAAACACAAACAACACTCAATTTGAAAAAATAAAACGTTAAAGTAAAAAAGAAGAAATTAGTACTTACTAATTCAAATATAAAATAATAATAAAGCACACTGGCCTTATTTGGTCATCCAAATATTATTCACGTACTTTAATTACAATAAATGTTGTTACGGATCGAGGTAGTCACCATCGTCACCAACCAGGTCTTTGTGTGCCATCTCTACACGATTAACTGTCCGTGGGGCCAACCCAGGCCTTCCAGGAAGGACCAGAATGGCATATCATTTTCCAGTAGGAGAATCGAGACCCTCGGTGCGGTCGAATTGCGGAAGGTCACACTCAGAATTCAAAACTACCCTAACTAATTGGTCATGGTGTGCAGGTGGTTACGTCTAGGGTATTGTCGAACTACGTGGCTTTGTCTAAAACAGGTAGGTGGAGGCCTAACCTACAAATCGTATCGTATGGCGGTAATGAAAAGTAAAAGTAATAATTTGACTTAAAAGCTATTACTTTTACAATGAACAATTTATAAATTTAAAACTCTGGTACTTATGACTATTAAAACTATGTATTGTACGCTTCATATGCCAATTGTGGTCAAGCCGTCATTAACGCCCACATAAAAATAATTTAAAAGAAAATCGACCAATGGAAAGTTAAATACTGTTTTAAAATTAGGCTATTCAATTCAAATGTAATATTATTTTATCCATGCTATGGATGGTAAATCTTATGTGATTATAATTAAATAACTGATGGTGATTTAATATAATATAGTAATTATAATTAAATATTGTCAGTACCAGTAACACACAGTTGTACGTTAGTGCAATAATTTTAATAAATATAATTTTGACAACAAAGCAACAGCTGATATTTATATGACCAGCTGACGGGCCTGTATTACGCATTATGCAAGGCTTTCTTCAAACATTTCATTTCAATAATGTAGTGTAATTTCTGGATTTAGAGAATTAAATATTCAAAATTATACTATGTTGCAATTACATGCCTACCCTAATAATTATTTACTATTTGGTGTTAAGACTGCTATTTTATCATACAAAAATATATTTAATTGTGAAAATACGTTGAAGAAAGAAATAATTAAGTTTTTAACAATCAGTAATATAAACTGGGCTGTTAAAAAATATCCTTGGGCTAATTTTATTTGTTTTTATAAGATATTCATCCTTTATGATAACTAAAATGTATTAACTAAAGCCTGCATCATAATAACATAGTAAAACCCGGTTGTTTATCAATTTTACAACCAAAAGTTGCCGTTTGTAACTATTAAAATCGTCCATAGATTAAAATCGTCAAATACTACATGAAAATGCAAATAATAAAAAAGTTTTAAAATTACACTCCATATCAAGGAAAATCATTAAATACATAATATTCCATAAGAAAAAATTAACTTGCAACCATTTTGGAAAATAGTGGCTTTTTGTAAATCACTAAATGCATGTATTTATTATGAGAAAAAAGTAGGCGAAGTTTTTCATTTAAATTTTGTTGTTAAAATCTGAAGGTGCAAAATACAACAGCTTTCTTTATTATATCAAAAAATTAAAAGTACGAAAAAGACAAACATTACTAACCTTATACAATAAGTATGTGAGACCCCTGAACGAGTCGCGTGCCAACACCCATTCACTGCGCTCGTCTTTCCCTCGGCCTTGGACCAGTGAGTTTGGCAAGTTGTGAGGGAGTGAGTGAGTGATAGTCTAGCTTTATTTTATATTTATATTATATTACATACAGGGTGTTCAAAAGGTGGAGTTGGCTATGCGTTTTCAGATTCTATGTGTAATTTTAAGACAAAAATTAAATTAGTATTTTTTTAATGTCCACTTTGTTTAGAAGCTAAACGCCTTTTTCTTTTTATTAAACAATTTATATTTTTCTTGTTATCTTTACGATTGTTATAAAACTCGGTAAATCGGTTCATGCTAGAAGGTTCAAGATAAAAAAAATTTAAACTATCTTGATTATTTTCTAAATTTATATTGATTATTCAACAACTATATCATTAATGTTCTACAGAATATGATAACTGAAATACTGTATAGTATAATATTTTTTATATAAGTTGTTAGTATCTAACATACCTAAAAAAAGTAAATAAAAATTAAAGTTTTAGGCCTGCGTACATATTACCTTTTTTTAAATTATACATAAGAAATTAAGAGTGATCAAGTAAAGTAAATTTCATCATAATAGAACAAATCAATTATTTTTTGGAGGCTAATTTAACTAGATTGTATTAAGGCTGGCAGGATGTACAATCACGATACTAACAAACTTTATCACCCTCTTTGTCTTACCGCGTAGAAAGAATAATTGTGTATTTCACCTAAAATATGGAACTCCCTGAAGGACAAGTTCCTTTAATAAGAAAAAGTGCGCTTACAAATGGTATCTTGCAGAATTTTGGTACAAGTTTTACTTATAAAATAGGGACTTCCAGGATTACTATCGCCATTTCCAGAATTGTCTGGGCCTACACCTGTGAGTCATATAATTACACTCATCGGCCGACCTGACAGTCAGTGTGTAGTCAGTCAGTTAGTCTATCAGTGGAAGTGATAGTGACAGTGTTTGTGACAGTGTCTTCACTATACAGTGACAGTATATACCGAGGAGTGTGTGACATTATGTGAACAGTGTGTTAAGTAATATTAACTGTAGTAAATATTAGTTATTAAATTTAGTTTCTCATTAAACATTTAAGTATGTAACTATTTCATAGTTTGTAAATTACTGATTTAGAATGTGTAAATGAAAGAACAATTAATTGTTAGCCATAAATAGAATCGCCTTATTTATTTAGGAACCTGTTGGGCCGTAACAGAATTCTACACGTACAGTAGACAAATATCACTAAAATATTAAAACATCACTTAGGCCCTTACATAGTTGTTGTGAAATTTATATTTTTAGCAAACCTAAGGGATGATTAGACATTTAATAATAACAAATAAGTAAATAAAATAGTGTTGATTTAACATTTTAAGTTTATATAATTTAAAATAAGAATTCTAAAATAATAAATAAAATTAACAACAAAACGAAATAGCTAAAGACACTAAGCCTACATTCTCTAAAATTCACACAAATAACCAGCAATCAAAAGACGTTTAAAAGTATTCAAAAAGGAATATGTATATAAATAATAATCTGTAAAAGTAAAAAAGATTCTTCCAAATTAATTTTAATTACATCAAATTGAACGATTTAAAATTAAATCTTTATTATAAGTCGGTAGTTTTATACTGTACGTGTCTATATAATTATAATGAACTACTATAATATAGAGATAGTGAACATTATGAATTCTGGATATAATATTTAAGGGAGAATAATATCACACATATGTTCCGTGAAACTTGGGCTAAATAATAAACAGGTGCATGAGTTGGAACGAGAAACCATGGAAGCCAGTCTATAAAATAAATCACATATAACCATAGGAATGATTGTGAGATATTATGATTTGTTATATATTAATATATTTTCATATCAGTTTTGTATTTTCGTTTTTTGTTCATAACGTTAATTTTAATATTGATTGATAGAGCTTTTGATTGCACAATGTGTTTAAGGAATCCCTACTACCTCTTCTACTATCAAATTAACCAGCTTGTACTCGTATAACTATAGAACCACAGATTGAGGGGGAGACACCACGGAGATTGACTGAAGATGAAGGTTCGAGATTGGAATCTGAGATATTAATGGGGAATAAGATTACTGCTGAGGTTTTCTTTTTTCTATTGTAGTTTAGCTGGTTTTTACTAAATAACTGTACGTTTTTATGTTTTTATATACAAGCTGCCTATTTTTCAAAGTTATAAGATTGAATGATAAACTTATACATACAATTCAATATTCCATTTATCTGTACAATACTGATGTAATGAAAACTAATTACAGTTCCCTTGGCTGGACGAACTGTGTCGGCTTTCAAACAAACACTCGTGAGAGACAGTGGAAAGGACTGTTTTCTCAGGAGTTGTTTTCTGACTCGCTTCTCCCAAAACAAAACAGGAATCGTTTTCCGTGTCATTAGGTTGTGTAGTCACATGGGAGGTCCCACGGGGGTGTTTAGTTCAATACCCTTTCAAATCGAAGTCCCTCTAATAAAAATAACAAGTGCTCCCCTACCTCATGTCATTATTTCCCTCCTATAATACAAACATTTGTGTGTTAAAGCATTATAGACACGTAATGTTATACTTATGTCTATTAGTTTATTATAGAACAATAATAAATGCATTTACAGTATAAAAATACGCAATTCAAGATTTAATTTATGTTTAACGCTATATTCAGTGATTTTTATTTACGGTAATTTATATGCACAAATTAAAGCATAATTAATAACCCACAAAAGGTATTTTTAGGATACAATTTTAATTTATACTGAAAATGTAATTAAAACATTTGTTTGTAAATTAAAAAAAAAAAACTTTATGAGATTATAACGGTCAATTTTAAACGAAAGATAGTTATATTAATAAACAAGTTCACAAGTTCCGATTTATAAAAATGGGTGAGAAATATAAATATCAAACAAGAGGTAGACTTATCCATTTCATGACTATTATTATAAAAATAAATAGTGATAGTACGTTTGATCATTTCAGATGACAATGTAATGAGAGTAAGGCGTTGTTAAATCTGTTACATTATTAATTTGGTTATAGTATTATACATTGGTCAAAATTATAGCCTTTAATAATTTGTTCATACAATATAATATTACATTATATGAAACTCTAAAATAATGTTTTCCTCCAGCATGCGTGAACAATATTTACTATATTTTAACTGATTTTGCATACGTTTTATTATAACTTTAATTGAATTTTGTTATAAATCTTATCATAAAAATAGTAACATATCAAAGCTATAAACGTAGATAGTCCTGATTTCCTTGAACTTCAATTTTCTGATGTACTAAAACCTAGCTCAGAGTACTGTAAAATCTACATAGCAAAATAATTGTAGTTGATCAGATAGGGATAATAATTGGAACAGCCAGGTTTTGTAACATAAATAGTGCTCTTTAAAATGTAAGGAATTAACTTCGGTCTCAAAGAAAACCCAACCTTATTATTGTTGTAATACAAACTGTCCGATTAGGCCCGTCTTTAAATAGTAATACAATTATTGATAACTAGGGGACACCCCTGCATGCTTCGCATGCCAACCCCGATGCTCGCTGCAATCGATACACCTCGGCCTTCGGCCTCAGCATGTAACTATTCAATGCAAAAAATAGGAGATTAACTATATAACGTAAAATCACAATATTAAATTTAGTTACAGTATCTTACTGACACTAATTGCTTTGCCACCTATTTAGCCCATTTCAACCATGTTCATTACATTTATTTTTATTTAACAGCTGAAGATTAAACTCATAGTAAAATATTAAATAGTATAATGTCAAACATTCAAAATAGACATGTTTATTTATTTACAAAACAGCTGTTATTAATTTACTAAAATCAACCCAATGTTATCCTTATGGACCAATCTTTTAAGGGTGCTTTATATTCTGTGAATTCACTCTCCTGTAAGATATAAATCATGTTGTCTTTATTACATCCTAGTCCCTATATTTAGTCAGGTTCTTGCGTGAACAATTTACTGATAAGAAAGTTTATTTTTTCTTACGGATAGTTTTTTTTCGTTTTTCCGTGTGAAATACGTCTATGATTTATAAATTATTACTCAAATGTATCCAGAATAAAACTAGAATTCTTTTATATAATTTGATGTTATGATTAGAATTCGACGTATTGAGTAAAAATAAAATTGCAGTATTGATGTTTTTAAGAAATATTTTAACCTTTTAATATAAAAAATATAAATTAATTAATATAAAAAATAAATTTATAAAATTATTTTAAATGAAAAGGATTAAATTGGTTATCTTATTGAATCTTGGACACTTTTGATTGATAGAGAGAGGTCATTAATGTAAAAAGTTTCAAAAATTAGATTTTTAATACTATTTTAAGCGTTAATTTAAAATTTCTTAAAACCTAACACTTCAATACCAAAATTATCCTTACAATTTAATACCTTTTACAATAAATATAACAGTTGAAAGCCTCAGTTAACTAGTTAAAGAATTATTGGAAACATGATATGCCAATATGATTGTATTTTTCCAAGTAAGACTTAATAAAATTCCATCATTTTAAAAATATATTTTGGTCTTACATTTATTTTTCAAATGATATAAAAAATATTACAGTTAGAATTATGATCAATCACAGCAACGAAAAACAAACATTGTAGTAATAATTGCTATAAATATTGATACAATATAATACAATAAAAACTTATTTCATACATTAGTTAGAAAAGTTATTTGATACGAATAACTACGTTTTTAACTAAATTAATATGTGTAAGTTTACCAATATATAAAATATGCGGTTTATTTTTGTTTTTCTGGTTAAATGTTAAACTTCACTCACCAGTTCATATGGGCCTGCAGGCCTGTGCATTGTTATTGTTATATTGTCTTGGTCCAATAAAAAAGGTTTCCTGATGTTTAAACCATAATGTGAGAGTAAACAATTAGAGTGTTTACTGCAGTGAAATAGCAATACAAAAGTGATATACAAACACAGTAAAGTAATGCCTAAATAAAAGATTTAATAAATACAAGTAATTTTAAAGTCTAGTAAGATAAAACCTTATTACTGGTATCCAACAGATTCCCTATCATTTTTTCTAATGCGATTTTTCTAATAAATAACTTTTCTAAAAGCAATTCACCTAATAAAAATATTTCTAAGATTGAGTTTCTAATTTCAATATTGCTAACCAATTAAATAGTCAAAATTCCTAATTGTTTCTCATTGTATTTTTATTATTACAAGATAAAATGATCCAAACGTGATTAGTCAATATTTATGGTGTGAGCAAGAAGGGTTAAATACTCTACAGTCCGATTCTCCTCCTTATGAATAAATAAATAAATAAAATAAATAAATAGGTTTATTGCTTAAAACAATATATAATTGTATGGCAATCGTCATAGTTAATATTTATAGCTAAAATTTTCCATTCATACTAACATGAAAATCTCATTCAAACATACAATTTATTTTTCATACAGGCTCCCTTTTATTCGGATTATCCCAGTCTAGCCCCTAGTCAGTCAGCCAATTAGATCCCCCATTCATGTGCCATGAACTCGTCGGTACTGTAGAAAGCGTTATCAATCAGAAACGTTTTCAGACGAGTTTTGAATACCTTGGGCATTGTGGCACTTTTGATTGCGTTAGGCAACCTGTTGACAAAATGAACTCCCGCCTGGGAAGGCAGTCGTTCATGGACCACCGTTCTGTGTCTCCCAGTTCGGTAGTCCTCCCTGCCTCTAGTTGGGTATGAGTGTAGGTCGCTACCTCTTACATGTTGGCATTTGGTCCTGAAGAACATGCACGTTTCTAAAATATAGAGACAAGGAAGTGTCAGCAGTTTTAGTTGTTTAAACGTTTCTTTGCACGACTCTCTGGAATTTAACTTTGCAATTATTCGAATTGCTTTTTTTTGAAGGACAAAAATTCTTGTCAAAAGAGAGTTTGAGCAAGCCCCCCACAAAACTATCCCGTAGGAAATATGCGGGTAGATTACTCCATAATATGCCGTCATCAGTATCTGAGTAGGGCAATATTTTGCTAGTTGCCTCAGCACAAAAATGCCTGAAGACAATCTTGAGCATATGCTATCGACGTGACATTCCCAGGTCAAACCTCGATCAAGGTGTATCCCAAGGAATTTCGTCGAATAAACTTCTTCGATCTCGGCCTCATCTATCATTACTGCAAGACTATGATCCGAGTCGACTTGTCGTAACCGGAACTGGATGAATGTGGATTTTGCAGGATTTGTTTTGAGGTTGAGCTGATTATACTGTTGAATTGTGCTATTGAGCTCTAAGAAGGACAATTGTTCCAGTTCGTTTTTTGAATTTGCTTTGAACCAGAGAGTCGTGTCATCGGCGTACTGAACGAGTCGCCCGTTGTGCACCGATAAGCCAACGTCATTGACGTAGACCAAGAAGAGGAGTGGGCTGAGAATAGCACCCTGAGGTACTCCGTATCTCAGCAGCTCCTCCCTCGAACTAACATCTGAGATTTTTACAAATTGCCTTCTGTCACTAAGAAACGATTCAAGCCATCTAAGTGGCACTCCTCGTATCCCGTAATGTTCCAATTTACGAATAAGGATGTTGTGGTCCACACAGTCGAAGGCCTTTGATAAGTCTAGAAATACACTTAGTGTCATCTCTCCGCTCTCAATGCCCTCCACTATCATATCGACCAGACGCACCACCCCGTCTGTTGTCGATCTACCACTTCGGAAGCCGAATTGGTTGTCCGACAGTAAATCGTGGCTTTCCAAAAAATGTAAACAACGTGTAAGAAAAGCTTTCTCAAAAACCTTACTAAGAACAGGCAGCATTGAAATTGGTCGGTAATTTTGAGGGGACAAAGGATCACCCTTTTTGAAAATTGGGATAACTTTTGCAGTTTTGAGGGGGGTGGGAAAAGTCCCAGAGTGAAATGAAATATTAATCAAGTGTGTTAGTGGTCCTAATAAATGCTTCGAGCACTGTTTGAGGAGCCACGTTGACACATAGCTTGAGTCATTTGACTTCTTAGTTGGAAGGTCTCTTATCACTCTGGCAACTTCCTCCTCATTAACTGGGCTCAGAGCCATGGAGGCTATCGGGCTGTGTTTTAAAAAAAGGGATGGCTGGTTTACTGAGGTACTTAGTCCCTGGTCTGAACCAACTGAAGCAAAAAAACTATTGAACACACCAGCGACCTTTAAGGGATCATTGACGTGTTCGTTTCCAATTTGTAGTTCTATCTGTTTGTCTGTCAGTGGTTTCTTATTGTTTATGATGGCCCAAGCGGTTTTCGACACATTTTTTGAAGTGAGCAATCTTTTATTTACGTCATACGCCTTTGCGGCTCTTATGACTTTCCTATAGATCCGTTTATAATTTAGAAAATATTGTTTGAATCTTTCATTTGATGTGTGTTTTTTTATTTCATAGAGGAACAACAATTTTTCTTTTGACACTAGAATACCTTTGGTAATCCATGTGCATTTACTGTGCTTCTTTTTTTGTTGTTTTTTAATTAAGGGACAGCTCACGTTTAGGTGAAAATTGAATGTGTTCAAGAATGTTGAAAATTGCTGCTCAACTGGGTCAATGAGGTTTAGAAAACTCCATCTCTCTCTCGAAAGCATAGAGTTAAGGAGTGCTATGTTATCGGGCCTCGTGACTCTGACTGTTTTTTGTGTAATAGGATTTCGTTGAGGTGCGTGACTGTCAATGACAACCAACTGGCCGCAGTGGTCTGATATAGCTGTGTCGACCACAGACACCCTCGCGTCAATTAGGTTTGTCACAACGTTGTCGATGGCTGTCGCTGAACGATCCGTCACCCTCGTGGGAGAATCGATCGACCAGACCAAGCCGAACGACTTCAATAAGTTATCTAGTCGTCTAGTCGTGGCACTGTTAACATCGAGAGTATCGATATTAAAGTCCCCGACGATAACAAAGTCGTTCCGCCTATCCGTCACATCAGACAGCAATTGTTCGAAATTTTGAAAAAACAGATCTTCATTTCCGCTGGGGGATCTATATAACCCAATGATTATGAGTTGTGAGGTTTTAGTCGTTACTTTCACCCCAGTTGTCTCAAAGATTTTGTCAGTTGAATCAGTCAGTCTGTATGGGGTAAAGAGAAATGAACCTTTCGTGAAGATTGCTACACCTCCTCCTTTAGTGGAAGTTCTGCAGTGAGAATTAGCTAATTGATAATTTAGAATGTTGAAGTGTTCGATATTGTTGTTATTGAAACCGTGTTCCGAGACGACCAAAATATCGGGATTGAGTTCCTCACACAAGAGAGTGAACTCATCTCCTTTGTTCGTTGCTACCTGAGCGTTTTGGTGCAACAGCGTAATTTTGTTTCCAAAATTTGTTACCTGATTAAAATTTTGTTTCCTGTTTTTTTTGTCGTTTATTTTTTGAACGAGGCTAGGTTTGGAGTCCCTAAAAAAATCAAACTTCCGTTTTCAAATGGCCTAACTACTGAGTTGACAGTCTTTGGCTTGATTTGAGGCACTGTCTTGGCTGCGTCAGCATAGGTCTCGTGTGGAAGTTCGAAAGGGGTCGAAGCTTGAGGGCCTCTTGTCCTGTGTGACTCATGTACAGACTGTCTTGTAGTCCTAGATGCTGCAGATCTTAGTTGAGATTTGGTAGAAGGTAGTGCGCATGTCATAGTGGACAATTTTTCTGCTATTAGTTTAGCTAGGACTCGCTTTCCCCTCGCTCGCAGATGAAGGCCATGAGCGGTGTGGTGGTAGCGACCGATGCTGCTGATGTCCAGGACCTCCACCCCGCGATGGCGGGAGCACAGCTCCTGTATGTAATTGTTCACTGCGTTGACAGTTTTATGGATGGAGCTCCTGGGGTCGAGGTCGTATCTGGTAGTCAACGGTATTAAAATAATTGAGGAAGTCTTCTTTATTGTCTTGATGGTATCTTCCATATGTTTGTAGATTACGTCCTCTCTCCCAGCGTCAACATCATTGGTCCCCGCCATTAGCACGTAGCAGTGACCTCGAAGCGGGGTAGATGAAGGCCTAACCCCCAGCAGACCGGCTCCAGGCTTGCACACCCCACTTATCTCTATGTTGGACTTCACTGTTGATCTTAGAAGTGAGGCGAGATTGCGGACATGGCTGTCACCTACCACAGTAACTGCTGAGAAGATTATATTCCGAAACAATGGACAATATCCTCGCATTCGCAGTTTTCCACTTTTTTTTGGCCAGCTTTAACTTTCCGACCCAACGCCAGCTCCGTAATTATAGTTTCATAATTGGCCTGTTCTTTTTTCAACTCATTCAGGAATGTGTAGACGTCTGGATGATTTTTGCCGACCGCCAAATTGAATCGGTTGTGCCATCCCTCAATACAGTTAATTGTACGCTGCGAACCACTGACTGTACTATTATATTGATTCCATAATGAAATCGGGTAACGAGGAGATACAGCTCTCCGACGTCCACGCGGAGGTATCCCAACAACGTAATTCTTTTAAAAGTAGTCAATTAAGGGCAACAATGTTTCGTCAACTTAATACCAATGTTTGTGTGTGGGCGGGTGAGTGGGTTAATACCAATGTTTGTGTGTGGGTGGGCGGGTGGGTTTAGTTAGGGTTGCCATTTCTCAAACTACTCAGCCACCGCTGGATGTCGACAGCCCCAGAGAGCTCTATAGTTAAGGTTGCCATTTCTCAAACTACTCAGCCACCGCTGAACGTCTCACGAGTTCAAATGCTTCGCGCACATCATCCGGGGGAACAAATGCCAAAGCCAAAATCATGTGATCACCCAACTTTATGCCTCAGTTCTGAGGGTCATTATAAAGAGCTTGCAATCCCTCACTCTGAACATGACGGTAGAGGGATTGTCCAAGATAGAAAAAACAAGCCGAAAGGGGGACTCCATTGAACGTCAAATTACACGCATTCAAGATAGCCACTTCGAAATCCGTCATGATTCTCTATGGTCTGCAGTGTCGAATGCCCCAATCATGAGCAGAATACGTAATTGTTTCAAGCACGTATTTGTACTGATCCGTACTTTTGGAAGAAAGCAAGGCAAATATGCATGGTACAGCAATCACTTGAATTTCATCACCCGGTAGTTGTCCACCTCTCCGCACAGTTCCCAAAACGGTAAACAGCTGTGTAAAAATGCTTGGAGACACCTTAAAAGTGCCATCTAAAAACCAAACCTCACTAACAGGCAATATTTCCAAATTTCTGCGTATACCAAAAACAATAACTCTGCCTTCATCTACACCTCCGTCGCGAGAATCAGCCAGAAGAAATCTATCTCCTGATTGTGTGACTTGATATCGGTTGGGTAAATCTATAAAGTCGTCCAATGTGCGAGGGTTAGGAGGGAGATCCTTCCTGCGTGCCCTTCTCATTGATTGTTTCAAATTTTCCCGCTCTGGCAACTGACTCAGAACCCCTTGCGATAAACCGACCAGTTCAGTCCGAAGTATCTGTGCTGGACGCGCGCCTGGTTCTTCAGCTTTCCTTTTCAAATTGTACTTGACAATTTTGGCTTCCACTGCTTCGCGATTCGGTGGATGATCGTGAGGTGACTTTTCTGGTCCTTTTAAAACAACAACTTGATCTCCTTCCGGATAAGTTATGGCTCTCGCCTTGCATTCTCCGACTTTAGCATATTTCCAATACCAACGACCTTTTACAATGTTTACCTTGCAGTAAACATAACCATCTATGAATAATTGTCCTCCAACAACTTGGGGATTTGGATCCATTAGGTATTATTGTAAAGTTTACAGCATTAAATAATTTTGATATAACTTTATATATGTAACTTTTTAATTTTGATATGATTGAATACAGCCTAGGTTACCATAGAAACGAATCTTTTTCTTGCTTTTGTTTTTACTACATACTGATGATATTTTTCTGATAATTTTATCATTAGAAGAATATAATTAGTAATATTGAATTAGGCAACAAGTATTAGAAAACTCTATCATTGGAAAAAATATTGTTAGAAATTTTTGTTTAGAAAAATTGCATGAGAAAAATTGATCAGCAACGATCCAACAAAACTTCACAATATATTTGGACCAATAAACCCTATCTCAATATTGTTCAACTCAAGAAAGCAGATTTAACGAAGGGGTTTTGTACGCCCAAGTAAAGCTGCCAACAGCATCACGATATAAAGTATCAAGAAAGAGCTTTGTGTAGTCAGACAGGTTTGATGTAAGCGGCTTAACTAAAGTTTGTGTGTTGGAATATATATGAAGGCATTGAACAATAAATCTATAATTTTAATTATTTATAAATATATAAAATTACTGAGTAAAACTTCATTATATTTTGTCTTAAAATTTATAAACTTTTCATAACAAACGTAATGTTGTAAAAATATAAATTAATTTATACTGTTGGATGATTTACATTTTAATATGCTAAGATACGGTTGTTAAAAATAGCTGCAGTTTCATTTTTTTTCAGTATCTGCCATGTTTTTATGCGTAGCAAAGTAAGGCCAATCTGCAAATAGCCTAAATAAAAACTTAAATCTACCGGTAACAAGCCGTCAAGTTACTTTTTACCATATTGCCAGACATTTCGCCATTTATTTATACGTGTTAGGATTACTTAATTAAATATGGTTTACTGAATATATTAAAAGTGTACAAATTAAATATTAAAAAACTATTACTAAAAACAAGAAATCAAAAATGTAACTATTTAGTGGTTTTACATTTTTGTATCACAGATTTGATTCCAAGAATTATTAAGTGTCTTTATAAATATATTTATCTATCGAGAAAATAAAACATAAAAACCAAGGAATCGTATACTTGTAAAAATTATACTTATTTTACTTACAATTGTATTCTTTTATACTGGGATCATTACAAATCTCATTCACTCAACAAAGATGTAGGGATAAACTTGCAATATGTTATAGAAGAAATCTATTTTTACGAGTTGCACTATATTTAGTGAATAACTATGATCCCAGCACTTCATATAACAATAGCATTTAAATAGTAGCATATGGGTTAATTTGAGTATAAACCTGTTGACTTTAACCCTTTCTTACATATTATGAAGTTATGATTATATAAAAAATATAATAAAACAATGTCCTGTAATACTAGGATATTTGTTACTAAATACGAGAAAACTAACTCAAATACTTGATATATATATATATATATATATATATATATATATATATATATATATATATATATATGCCTGTATGGAGTTATATTTTTCTTCGAGTTGTAAAAGACTCGCTTATAAAAAGAAATATACGTATTGATTTAAACTTAAGTTATTTATAAAAAATAATTTATGAATACATTTTATCGAGTATTTTAAGAACATTATCATAATAAATAAATATTGGAATAAAGAAATACATTAAACTATATTGGACTATCCATTCCTCCGACCGTAGTATTGCACAACACAACTATTACTGATATTGAGTACAACGTGCACACTCACATTACAAGTTTGTTATGTGCTCTACTTAAATATTATGGCCGTAGTGTTGTTGTACTTGCAATCTAACGATGACAAATTCATTGTCACATAACCTAATTTCCATGATGTAGTTTATTTATTCAATACCAAGTAAAAAAGTGAAATTGTTGCAACATATTTTCAAGGTTCTTATAGTATTTATTGATTAATGTGTATGCTAGTAACTAAATCTGTATTCATTGGTGATACCTATAATTAATTAAAAAAAATATTATATTAAATAAAAATATCAAGTAAAAAATTTTATAAATTTTAACCATCACTTCGATAAGAACCATATGGTTTAATTTTAACCATACAGTAGATGATACCTGAGAATCTACAACTCACGCTTAGTATTTATTGTACATTACACATGCAGCCAGGCTTCAAATTGATTATTTACTTAAACGGTTATCAATAGTTAATATACATAAATTAACATCCTTATTATAAAATCTTAGCCAAGATTTTTATTTTTAATATTATTTATTATTTAATCTATAGTATTATTTTTTTTGGTACAGCAATTAATCCATCACATTTGTGGAATCAAAATAATACTGAAATAAAACAAAGGCTTTATTCAAGCTGTTGATTTAATATGACACAGTACGTTTATTTTCTTGTCGAAGTTGTACGGTCTTTCAGTTGAGGATCAGAAGTATAGAAGAGTCTAACATTATAATTGTACATGACAGCCCCACCTTATATTGTTCTCTTAATACAGTTGAAGCATAGTGTTGCCAAAAGGCATAACTGATAAGATTCCCTTACATATATCTCCAGTACTCACTAATTTAGCTCTTCCACATGAATATTCAAGGCCGTTACAACTTTTAATATCTCATTTTATAGCAGCTATTTACCGTAATTGACTAGATATTTTTATTTCAATGTAGTTTATCCATTGCTATATTACTGTTAATACAAATTATAAACCTGTCGAAAGTTGGTTTATTAATATACCATATTAATAAACCAAATTTATTTGTAAATTTATTATTAGTAACCATAGTATTTTTGTATTAATAATACAAAAATACTATGGCTACTATATTTTAAATATTAAATATATATTTGAATAAAACAAAGTAATGTATGGCTAATTTTAATTTTAATTAAAAATTTAAACCAATTCATAACTTGTTTCCAGGTTCGATAAGATTAAAAAAAATTTAAGACTTTAATTCTTTTTAGTAACAGGCTTTTTATGTTTTATTCCTGTACCTCTTCTATATCTGATGTTTTAGGTTAGTTGGGTAAAAAATAAAAATACGCTTTAGTTCAACAGCTAAAATTACAAAATACTTTAGATTTGTTTTGTTCCTAGCATTTAATATTCTGAGGATATACATTTCCTCTCCTAATAAAACTTTAAAACAAATAGCTCTCAATGTCAGCTCACTATAAAATTTCGATTTCCATCAACATGATTTAAGAGAGAAAAAACACCACCTGGATTTTTTTTCCAAATGGCATTTTAGTATATTCCCTATTTAGTAGTCACTATTGAAAGTGCCTTTAAGGTTTTGATATTAATGTTTTATTATTAAAATTCAATACGGATGTCTACGAAAACAGTTCCCTTGCTCTAGAAAAAAAAAATTATAAAGCGTGTAAAAGAACTTAATATTCAACTAAATTCAAAGTATATAACATGATATTACAGAGGAACGTTCATGATAATCTTAATAATTAGCAATTAAAATTTTTCGCAGAAGAATGAAAATTGTATATGCATCAAGAAATGTTAATTGTGTTTCCATTTAATAACCTACCATCTCAAGCCTATAGAAGATTTAGTTACAAAAACGGAAAAGGTACACACAAGTAACTTACTTAAGTCTGTCCAGACCGATCCAGAGACTCTGTGGTCATAAGTGTTTATACTTAGTTTTGTTTTATAACATAGATTTGTTTAGAATATCTTGTTTTTACTCTATATCTGTAGACTAGTAAAAAAATAAAATTCAGTCATCAGTATAAACAAACACGTTGTAGTAAATTGGTAGATATGGAGGATACTAGCTATTAAAACTACACAATACTAGTTTTGATATTGTATAAACAATACAAAAGTCTTTAGCAGGTTTTTATAAGGGTAACTATTGAAAAATGCCCCTTTTAACGGATGATATTAGACGTACTGTTGTATGGTTATTTGTATACAGTAAACATCCATTTTATATATTTCGCATTAATGTTGTTTATTTTGTATGTATTTTTTATCTATTTTTTTTTAATATTTTATAAAAATTAAATACAAGAACAATGTTTTTAGTACTTTAAGAACAAAACTATATAAATGTAAAATTGACCATTAGTATTTTATTCCACAATGCCTTGTAAACACCATCTTTATATAGCCTATTGTTATATCAGTAAACAAATTCTTTGTTTGCGAAAACAATAAAAGTTGTAGTTTAACGATTTTTACACCTACGAACAAGACATTTTCATGCAACTACTTTTCTTTCCATCTGCCTTTTCATTGTAGCTTTGATGTCTTAACCTACATTTGAAATACTATATTATGATGAAGTGTTGCAACTTGAATTAATAAAGATCTACTGATATGGTTTCGTAAAACTAAGACTTATAGAATATTCTAATTTATATATTTATTATAAGTAAATGACTTTCATTTATTTATAACTTTTTCATAAATAATGCTTACTTTGATAAAATTATGAGACAACTTGTATTTCTAGTGCTAAGTTATATTATAACTGATTTCCATAACTATTATGGGAATTATTTGGTGATTCATTGTTTATTTCATCATATATGCACTAATGTAATTAAACTAAATAGTTAAATTTTGGAATCATTAAATATGTCGACTCGCAATACATCAACAGTCTACCATGATCCAAATGAGAAAATTATCAACCTTCTATAATGTGGATTTGATTAATTATTAATTGTTTATTATACTAAAAAACGACTTAGTATAATTTACAATTATACTTTGCTTTATTAATATTGTTTTCACTATCATAGATTTATTTTTACTTTATATTAATCAAAGGGCTGAGAGCTTGTTTGTATGTATCCTAATTATCAACTTATTAATTCATTAAATTCTAATTGCGATTGCACCTGAATACCAACAGTGGTAACCCCGATAGTATCAGTGATTCCTGACGTGTTCAAAGAGAGTGAAAGTGAGTTGGTGAACGTTGTATGGCTGCCACGCCATATAGCGCTGGATAACGTGACAAGCACCACTCTTGTGCCAATGAACCACCCTCTCCAGCCTGATGCACTGTACGCCTACCTCTATAGTGCCGACTCACCACCATGCCGGACACTGACACCAGATTGCTACTGTTATGCACCGGATTGCAGTACGAATTTTACCCTTCTGCCTTGCTGTGAGCTGTAGTTTGTTCAGATCGAGAACCAATTGTCTTGAGATGATGTCATCACATTTGACAGAAAATACTGTGGGATATCTGGACGCGAAATACGCAGCCGAGCAGAATGATGTCCTGAATCGGTTTCCTGAAGCTATTTTCAATAATTATTTTTATATCATCATTCAAAAACGGATTTTTTTAAATTTTAACACATACAAACCTGTCTCCATATACAAACAATTAAAAAGTGAAAAAGACTGACCGTTGTGAGTTTGAAAGTAGTTACCACTATAAATATTTTGTTAACTCATTCTTTAAATATCTTACAGAAATGTAAATTAATTAAAACTCATAATTTATTATCATTTTATTTCTGGAAAATAATAACACATCATTCTTTCATTAGAGTATACCATCACGGCCTAAATCGTAAATAGCCCTGTCTTAATTTTTATCACTGTGTTTTAATGTATAAAAGTATAGCTACAATTGTATGATATAACAATAATACATGGTAAGCAGAGCGGAACGCAAGCGGAAAATAAAAATGAAATGCTAAATATTTCCAGTATCTCACCTGACTCTAAGAGAAAACTTTGTAGCAGCAGTACATCTGCTGTATTTTTCCCTGGAGACTATACAAATATACCCTTCTTCTACATTTATATGATGCTGTCCCTGGACCCTAGTATGTGATATAAAATTTTATTTTCATACAGCTATGGGTGGATTTAAATTAAGAGTAAAAATAAATAGAGTTGTGTAGTTCTTATTGCTTAAGTCAATTAATTGTTATCTAGTGATTTTAATTACAGCCAAAAAGTCCATGTTAACTACAAATACAGCTTATTTTAGGATCCACCCCATTATTATGATTTTCAGCTGACTAACTATCCTAATATCAGTTTTCTCACCTAGAAAACTGTCCAAACCAATATATACGTAACAAGGATACTTTAGACGTATCTGGTATTGTACATGTTTATATTAAGGGCTGGCGAACACTGCCATTGAATACAACACGACAAAACTTCTTTAGACTTTTTGGCGAAGCTTTTGCATGTGTCATAGTAGAGCAACTACACACAGCCCTGATACGAAAGAAAACGTCACCAGACGTCATAAAGCGTCTGAAGGCGTTTTGGCTACAGCCATTATGTATGAAAGAACGAAAAAAGTTCGTAAACAAATTAGCTTTAACTTAGAAAAGCTGCTCTTTACGAGACTCAATCAATTCAACTCATAAGTAAATAACAATAGTGAAACAATAATATAAAATGAAATAGTTCTTAATCATAAAATAGTCACTGGGTGCTTTACATTAATTTATGTTACTATATTAACTAGTTTTTTAATTAGCACAATACGTGCTAGTACATATACAGTACAAGTAAACGTCACACAACACAAATTTATTACAATATAATCACAAAATACACAAAAATATTACAATAAAAGTACAAAATGTACAAATATTATGGTGATCGATTTCGGTGAACCACGCTCACCTTCCTCAGACCAGAGGGATTCACAAAAGAATCTGGTCTGTGCATAATATAATAAATAATATTATACATTTAGTGTGAGTTTAGTAAGTGTTATCGTATAGTTTGTATTGCATATCTACTTACTTGACTTAGAGACCATTTTATTTGTTGTTATTTGGAGAGGTTGTTATTATTGAAGGTTCATATTGTATTTTGTTGTGTTCATATTGCCTTTTCACTCTCCGCCCTCACAGCGATTGAAACTTCGCTGTTTGTAGGTAGGTCGTTGAATAACCACGACCGTAACACTACGCTCCAATATAATTTAATCAAATTTAGATAAAATATGAGGATAACATTTATAATTACAAAGTCTCATTCATAATTTAGAATTAGGGTGCACCTAATTGGTGTTTGTGAAAACGGATATTAGTAGAATCTACTTCCGTGCCCAATTGGTAATTCCTCATTGGATTACTCATTTATCGTTGTCATGTAGTGGCTCATTGCCTATATACATCTATGAATAACTATATAGAGACATCTATATAGAGACTAGAATAACGATGAATTCTGAAGAGACTAGAACTACAATAGTGTTACGGTCGTGGTTATTCAACGACCTACCTACAAACAGCGAAGTTTCAATCGCTGTGAGGGCGGAGAGTGAAAAGGCATAATAATATTAACCTTCAATACTTGACTTACTCATTTAGTTTCAAAAAATATCTTATAAGTTTCGCAGTAAACGGGAACTATGTCAAAGACTTTATCGACAAAGGTCAGGTGTATCTGATTCCAGCTCTTATCATTTCAATATAACTTGTGGACTAAATGATAAGAGTCACAAACCTGACTAGAACTTAGGTAGTCAGTCACAAAGAAGTATTGATTTTAGTGTGCCAAATAAATAAATCAATATTATCAAAATCGTAAACAAAATTACAGATGTATAGTTCCTCCAATACAGTAGTTATATTTATCCTAATCTCTGTGTGTAACATTATCGGTTAAGATTCTTTATTAATCAGTAATACAGGTTCAAGATTATGCCTATATTACATACACTTGCACTAGGCGTTTACATACATACATACATAGGTTTACATATAGTGTAAACGAAATTTCAAATACTTCACTTTACTCTGAAAAAAATAGTATCAAAGTATTAAGCATCAAAGTAAGGATTAATTAAAAAAAAACTATCGCAACAATATTCTTAATATTTGTTTAAACTTTAATGTAAGATTTGTATTTCAGAATTTTTTAATTTGGTTCATAATAATATTCATAGTTAAAACATAAATAATATTATAAACCAAATAATAGAAAAGGAAACCTGTGATTTAATAATTGTTGTTAAGAATATTGGCCCAATTAAGTCACATAAGCAGATGAAGCCAAATTAAAATAAGCATTTAATGTTTCATACTTTTATTTCAATATACTAACAACCACTTATCAAGTTTAAACTTCTTAGAGTGTTATTAACAACTTAAAAATAAAATCAATGCTTGAAATAATCGATTCCATTATTGAGATTAATATAACATTTACGGATACAATACTAGAATATGTACAAAACTGTAAACGCAAACAACTTATACAAGCAGGACAAAACACGTGAGTAAATTAAATATAATTCAGCATGTACCATATTTGGGAATACCTCTGCCCTTATTTTAGTTGAACAAAAAACACGATAATCATTGCTCGGAAGTACTTGGCTGCCGTCCAGGCTTCCTTTTGTGTAAGCAAATAAAAATGTATTACCGGTTCGAACTACCTTTGTCGGTTGAAGGATTTCAAACAAATAAATTCAATCTCTTAATGTTATCAGTGACAACAAAAATAATTTTACTTATAGATGACGTACATAGATTGATATATTTTATTTTTATACTTATTTTCGCCAAAATGATATTTTTTATTATTATTTTTAGTAAATATATATCAAAAGTGTTTCTTAAATACAATGGGTTATATTTATTTATTTATTACTAAAATGTAAATTATCGTAAAATAAAACTACTACACATTTTCACACTCATGTAAGTAGAACAAGAGTTTTATAAAATATATAATGATAATGATTAACTCCGCCAATTAACATTACTACTTGTTAAAAAGATGATATGGTTTGTAAACCTAAAGAAGACAGATTCAACGGTATTACGTCATAAAGACGGTTTGATTACTAAATATCAAGAGAAGACCTTAGCCTTAGGGAGTTCGTCTTATTGGGACGCTGGTATACCATGCGACTTCTAAAAAAATCAATTGCTTTTCGAAAACCATAATAAAAATATAAATCTATCTAAAATCTAATAATGTAATATATTTTTTCTAAAAATGTTATATACTTCACAAATATTTGTTTCTAAATATCAATCACACTTTATATATGTACGTCGCTATATTATATACACACGAAAACAATCACTTTAACTCTAGAGAACAATAATCTAGAAATATGTAAAACTGTAATTTTTATCGAGGTTCAAATGTATGTTATAAATTACTGATTTAAACAAAACAATCTGCAAATGTAAATTGCTTCCAACGGAAACTAAAACATTGGCTGTCGTAAAGGGCTCTTTAAGTCTTTCTGAGTTGTGACTCGGTCATATTAATTATACAGTCAGATTACCTTATTGTTGTACACAACCTTTTAGTTTTTATGTTTTTGAAACATCAAATGTAAATAAAGACGTTAAATCCAAAATTGTTTATAGTAAATACTGATTGGGTCTAATTAAGGACTACAACATTTTCTTAATTTTATCATTAAAAATGTAGATTTTAGTAACTGTGATTGCTTCCTATTAAGTAAATCCATTGAGTTTTATCATTTTACGAGAGAACATATCCATTAAAGATTATTAAAATTCCACTCTCTTCTAAAAAATGTAGCAACTATCATCTATAGTAAAAGATCTTCCTGAATAGTTGTTACTCACTTATAAATAAAATTGTTGTTCATATTTAGTTCAAAAAGAATATTTAGTATCAATAAAATCACATAAATGAATCTAAACAAGACGTGTTTATTGGATAAAATCAGCAAGCCTTGACCTGACCCAACCCATTGTTGTCCTTTACAATAGAAGTTGCTTGTTTTATATTGACTCAAGGATTTACTACCTCTTAATACCTTTGCTCTTACACTCTGGAGATAAACTAACCCCATTTTAAATAGCACACAAAAGTGTTGTTAGCAGCATTGTACTATACGATGTAGAATTACTTAAATATTGAATTAAAAATCATGTATATCATTAAAAATTAGAACATCCTAAAATATTTCAGATTTTTTCGATAAGGTTTCGTGCAGAAAACCTCAAAATTCCAAAAATTGTACATTTTTAATTAGTTTATCAATTTACCAGTTGGCTTAAGAAAGAACTTTTAATTAATGTATCAATGTTTAGGTAAACAAGATTACAAATTGTTATTGACATTGGAAGCTCTGTTATGTAAGGAAACTGTCCTTCTTCTCATGATTACTCACTTTTTATAAAACATTAACGCATTCAAGTGTAGGTATAAAAATGCAGTCATCGCAACATAACCTAAAATATCTATATTAGAAAAACCTAGACCTACTTTATATGAAAATCACGTGTTCTTACAATATATTAAATTATATTAACTTTAACCTTGAAAAACTATATTGACGCTACAAAAAATGTATTAATATTTAAAAGTTTAACTTATATAACAGAGTATTCCAAACTCTTTTACTAGATATGGGTGCTGAAACAAAAAAATTCATACTGATTTGAATATTAATTTTATTTTGTTTTAACGTGTTTTCTTTATATAGTGACCTGGGCAGCACCTAATTGGTCATATTAATTTAACCCTGTTAACATTTTTATATTTGGTAGAAGTTCATTTTGTTGTGCCCATTCTATGATATAGGTTAAAATGTAGATAATTATTAAAGTAGATTAGTTTAAGAACGTAGTTTGATAACATGTTTCTGTAGATGTAATCTAGTTTTTAGCCCTTGAAAAAGGTTTGGGTTTTATCAAATCGAAACGTCTTGATTGGTAATTTTCACGTAATGATGGCAAATGTCCAACTACCTTTATCTCCCTCGTATATATTATAGGTTTATAAGGAAACAAATCTAACTCTTGGTAAGTTTTGTAGGTCTTTAATTTACTGTATATTGTATGCATTCAAACATTTATATTTCTGTGTAAATACTAGTATTTACTCCGGAACAAAATGCATACATGGTAGTTCATAATATAAAATTGTTACGATTTGGTTTAACTAATAATGTATAGATAATAATTTAAATAAATTTCATTTTATTGTGTCCCTAAAAACGTATATTGGTAAATTAGTAAAAAAAAAGAAAAAACCAATTGAGTGATAGTAGAAAGTGTCATAGTACAGTAGAATTTGAAGCTATAAAGCTTGAAATGTGGACAGCCAAAGCTACATAACCCCTTCTCTCATGAAGACCCAGGCTCACATAAAATCAGTTATTACATATTTAAAAAAATAAATACTAAGAACTGTATATCTATTTACAAAACTGTGTAAATAATACTTAAAAATAAATCAATAAAAAAGAAACTCATTAAATACCACAATCTGCCTTTGAAATCTAATTACTTCATTATGCTATTTATGATAACACAAAAAATAAACCATTCCTCTTAATGAACGTAGGATACAAACGGTTTCCTGTTTGTATTCTATCGTACTATACTAACAAATTACTGGATGTTTAGGAATAATTATTGTTTGGTGTTATAAAAAACATTATAGTATCTTAAACATTTTTAATTATATCACGCAATGAAGTTGTGTTCACACAAAGATCTTTTAGTTGATATACTATTTAAACGTATCCATTTATTTTGAAGTACTTTATTAGTAAAAAAATTCGGATAAATGCCCTTTCTCGACAGGAACATTGTTCCCACCGTACGTGTTTGGGTGGATGGACCGATAGTATTTATTCGTTTAAACATTAAGATACAGCAGCAAGCTTGCAAGTTTTTCAAGGCTTACTGAATCACTCTATATAGACCTTTTTAAAAACAAACTCCGCCAATTTTGAAGTACGCTTAAACTGCCAGCAACGAGTATTTTAGTAAAGGTAGTATTGTTGACAGTGGTGGCTTAGTTTTTCAGCACAACCAACAGTCCAACGATCAGTTCAACAATCTCTTAAGAAGATACAAGTAAATGCGCTGGTCAGGAATATAAATTTAGCTTTAATTACTCTAGAAAGTTTTATTTTTACACATTATTAAGTGAATATTTCAAATTATCACAATTGTTAATACTTGCATTGTAAAGTTATTTGAATGTTAGCAATAGTAAATCATGATAGTCTACAAACTGTGTAAAATATTGAGTAAGAACTATAACGGCTAACAGTGTTATATAGCTGCAGTAAGTGTCACAATGAAACATTTTACAGTGCCGTATTCAGTAAGTGACTTTAATGTCAACGTTTTATTCTTTCAGAGCTAGTCTTAACCTAAAAACAAAATGACTGCTTTATGTTTCTGCTATTTATCTCATAAATGTGTCCTGATTTATCTGGTTAACAATACTGAACTATGCAGAATATAAAGTAATAGCAATCCTGTATCTAAATATAGAGATTATACAGAAATAATGACAACAAAATATCTATATAATTAAAGGTTTGATACCTCAGTTACTAAATAGATAAATAAGAGCTTTTCTAACCATCAAAAAGTCCATTTATCATTAAAATTATGGATTCAAACAGATTTTATTTTGTTATGGGGAAAGATCATAAACTTACAACTTTAGCTCCATTCCACATTGTTTAACTATAGGTGGTTTAACTATAGGTTCCAAAAAACGAACGTTGGCTAAGAAGAAACACAACATTAAAATCGTTTAGCTATAGGTGGTTTAACTATAGGTTCCAAAAAACGGACGTTGGCTAAGAAGAAACACAACATTAAAATCAAATATTTTCGTGTATATCTGAACCATTGAAAATGAAACTGGTGCCATACAGGAAAATGTTATTCCTATTTTACTATTTAATCGTAACTATACAAAAAAAAATTATCCAGGAATGGTAACAACATAAAATATAAACCAATGTGGAATTTTTATTCAATATAATTTCATTAATTGTATAGGTTTTTCCAATGCAACTACAATTTTAATTTGAGCGAAACCCACTTACCGTAGCAAATAGGTGTTTTAAATTTGAATATGTTCTCAAACCTTTAAACTAATTGGCCTGGAATAGTTGCAAAACATTTAATGTATACAAACAGAAATGACTTATATTGAAAATTATTATTCTGTAAATTTAAAAACACTATGACTGCTACTATTTACGTAATGTAGAAGCAGACGGCATATACGGGATGATTACAGTCAAAAATGAAACTGCAAGGTTGATGTTGAATATATTCTTAAAAGAGAACAAAATGCTATAAGAAAATCAATATGTCCCCTAAAATGAGTATTAAAAGATGGAAACTGATTGTTAGCCGTAATTTTTGTTTGTGCAAATGATTTTATTGATTTAATAGATAACTCACTGCATTTAATTAAATAGCCAAGAGCTGCGTGTAGATAACTGTTACTACCTCAGGTAATATCGACCAAATTACAGGAAAGCTGGGAGAGGGGTAATTGTAAACTAGAATAAACATTTATTTTATTTTTTTTATTTATCTATTCATAAGACGCCGATCGTCAAGATATGGGCGAATATGGATTTCGAATGAGTGTGATGAGTGTAGATGAGCGAATGTAGTCATTGTTACAAACTAAGGCTAACTATTCCTTAGAAATTGTCATTAATTAATAGCCGAATGACAAATGAACAGCTGGTGGTTATCAGCTGATCCTTCTCAAAATGTATTAACACTGATTGGGATCGAACTGAGAACCTTTAGCACATGAAGCACTTAATCTCTTATAATGTGCAGAATAAATGAGGAAGACAATGCTATAATATGATGAAGCTACAATATTTCATTATTTGCTAGTAATATAAAAACTTTATAATTATTAGTACAAGGCCAATTGGCTGAACTTAACTGGGTTTCTAAACTTAAAATATTAAATTTTAAAGGTTATTTAATGTAAAAATGTTGTATTTTATTAATGTTTTCTCTACATGTATTATTGATTGCGTGTAATAGACTAGGATAAATATTAATTTGCAGTTGATTGATACTTTTGATAAAAATATGCCAAATCATACAGTTATACAGGGTTAGGCAAAAGTCTGGCATATATTTATATATTATTTTAAAAGTACTGTATTGAAAGAAGTCTGAGGAACATTGTAGTTATGTACATGTTTCTAAACCAAACATTTCGACATATTTTACTTGTTTTTCACAGAGCCATAAAATGGCCATTAAGTAAGTCTTATCAATTGGAAATGTAAGCCTACCTCGAGTTATACCTTATTTTAAAGATATTTGTTTGTACAAAAGAAAAGTGCAAACCTAGGATAAACCAGTCAAAAAAATACAGCTATTGAAAGAATTTAATGTCATATAACTAATACTGCTTAAAAGCAAGGATAAGACAGTTACTAATCTATTGTTTCGTAGAGCTTTAGTTTAGCTGACTGAATATTATAAATTAACTCATTTTTACACAAAATTATGCAACAAATTACTAAAATGATGTTTAGGGTAAAAATACTGTCAATAGGGTTTTAATAAGTTTTGTTTTTTTACTATTTTTAATTAACGTAGTTATTTGTTAATTAACGTGGGCTTTCATTACTATTGATAACAATCAACAACCGGGATCTCAAACTCTTACTTTTTTTAAATAAATGGGAGTTTGACTGTAATCAAACTCTTCTCTTATTTTAATATTTATAAATATATAATCCTCTTTGAATGTAACGAACATACAGATGTATTAAATTTATTTCAATAGTTTTAAGAATAATGAATATATCTCAGACTTCTGCCCAACCCTGTTTAAATAAGAATCCAGTATGTTTAGCCTTTTTGAAGATGTAAGAACTGACTTTAAGTGAGCTTAGTCTCCAAGAGAGGGAGGTTTGTGTAAGCGGCTTTCATTGGCTTTGGATGTCCACATATAACTCGAAACACTAATACATGACTTTTTATAACTTATTTACGAACATAACTTTGTAAGAATACATTATTATTAATTTTATTTTATCAATAAAAATTTAAAAAAATTTAGTTTTGTGTTACTTTATACTGTGTACACATATAATTATAAACTATTATTATATGCAATTTGATAATTTTTTTCTAGAGTTATAGATGTTATTTTACAGGTATTTAACTAAGTTATTTGATGAATTTAAAATTATTTAAATGTATGTTATTATTTAAATGATGTACATATCTTTTGATTTAATGATCATTTTAGAATTTTAAAGGTACAACCTTAGTTTTAAAATGAAAATAGAATACTGAAACAATTAAAAAGTGATGTAAAAAGAAATAATGTAAACTTTCAGTTTAAGTTTAGTTTAATTCAGTTAATTATTTTAATCTCCATTAAGTATAACCGTGAATATTACATTATTGGCAGCTATATATTTTTTTGAGTGATGCTCCAGCCTTCTCTTGTGTTCTACGAACCTCTTTAACCAATTACTTCCAAAGAGTCACTGTAATCATGACCCAATATGTAATAAAATATAAATAAATAAAAACAAATTCTGACAGAGAGACTAAAAACTAAATTCTGTTGAATTGTGTTGTTTTTAGTTCACCTTGCAGTTGAATCTATACACGATTGAGTAACCATAGATAGTTCATATAAATTAGGATTGAAAGTTCAGCATCGTATATTACTACTAAATAACAAGAAAATCAAAGGTCCCAAAATAGACCATTGTGTGACTTCTGAGCTGCCAACAAAGTTCCTTTAATTCATGCCATCAGCCCTCACTTTAAATGTCATTTTCATACGCAAGGATGCAAAAGAATGGAGCTTCTATAAAAATATATGATAAAACATTTTGTCACATAATATAAAAATTGCTATAAAATGTATCACTCTGTGCTCGACGATCAACTTCAAAAACCATAAGTAAAAAATAAAAATCTCTTTACTATGTTCATGAAAACATAGTAAAAAGGATGAATAAAATAGTAAACTCATATAAAGATATGTTAGCAAAATTGGCTTTACACAGACAACATATATTAGTCTAAATCTATCATATTTATATATTATTTTTAATTGGTATTACTAGATCCGTCTCCTAGATCAAAGGAACTACAATTACTAGTAACATTAATTTTAATAACTTGAAGCATAGAGGCAATAATTATATTATACACTTCTTTGAAATGAAATCAGGTTTAGTTTTATGTATTAGTTTCTTTGTTATTCATCGTTACCAAATATATTTATTAAATATTTTTATGTAAATAATATTTTAGAAATGTAAGTCACTATCATTGTAATAATTCATAAAGTAATAGCTTAACATTTAAACTTGTTAATTAGCCATAATATACAATTACATAATTATACTTCCAGTTTAATAGATAAGACAACACAAGGAGCGACTCTCTTACCAGTTGAAAGTACAAGCTGGACTCTAGTTTTCTTTGTGTAAATATTGTTGTAGCACTGCCACGTTACTTGAGATTGTGGCAGTTGATATTCAGAGTTGATATTTTGTTTTATGTTTGTTTATAATGACTGAATAAATCATTTATTTCATTTTCATTTCATTTATTTCTTTGGTAACAAACGATTTGTATAACCGAGTATTTAAGCACTTGCTAAAATATTGAACCATGTAAAAGATAATTTTTACATATAAAAATAATAATGTGTAACTAAATTTAATATCAAAGTCACATCAAAATCTTGTTTCATAATCAGGCTTTTCGATTTACAAAAAAACTCTGAAAATAAATAACGGATTCTAAAACTGTGTAAACTGGCACTATTAAAAAGCTGGCTGCTCTAATTGTTTACAGGAGCTCCTACGAAAAAGATGAAATAGTGTACAGGAAATTTAAATTGAGAAATTTTTTTTTAAGTAGTGGACAGTAGATAGTGGAAGTTGTAGTACCTTTAAAATAATACAAGGAGCAAACTGAAGCAATTAAAAAAATAAAACTAACGATTTACTAGTGTTAAGTCATAATAAAGTACGCTCATATCAACATTATTAATTTCTTTATTTAAATTTTAATATTATATGTTAAGCTTTTTTAATGAGTAAATTTATTCGTAACAACAATAAAATTATCTAATCAAAATGTGTGTATTGTTAAGAATCTAAAAATGTCGAAAAAAGAATCTAAACATTACTACATACAAATATTACATTCGTAAACTTTCCTTTAAAAAGAGTCTTATCTTACTATAATACTGCCTTCTCCTTCATTCTACATGTTTTAGGTGAGGTTAATTCTGGTTTACAACTCCACAGTCCTCCCCCCCATAAAATTGGTCGATATTATCTGAGGTCGTAACAGTTATGTACACGCAGCTCTCAGCTATTCAATTAGATGCAGGGAATTTTCTATTAAATCAATCAGACTATTTGCACAAACAACAATTCACAGCTGTCTGACAAATTTTCTCCTGTAATAATCATTTTGGTATGGAATAGTGTAATATATTGCAATTATTGTAATCACTAGCTAGCCTATGAGTAAAATTTTTAAGTCTCTTGTAATATCTTAGGAACTTGTGTTATATTTTATTTAGTAAATTCTGTTGAATGCAAAAAACACATATACTAAAGATTCTTACTAGAACAAAAAGGGCATATAAAAAATAAATCAACCAATGTTTTTATATTTAACAATAATTTAAACCAAAGTAAAATAAATGTATTTATGACAAAATTTACTTAGTATATAGTGAACAATTTAAAGCTCAATTCTGCTTTTGTCATGTTTATGATAGTAAAATGCAGCGAAGGAAGGTAAACACTGGCAAATAACGAAAAAAAATCTTATTTGTTATACATACTAGTGTGTTGGAAAAAATATAAATCACATATTCAAGTAAATATATTATTAAAATAAAAAATATAAAAATGTATTTATAAAAAAAATTCTTTTATCTTAAGGATGTGAAAATATAGTATTTTGCCGATGCATTTGATGAATAAATTTGCAACAGTGAACGTATAAAATCTTTCATATAAAAGACTTGTTATAATAATTCAACAACAATTACGCTATAAAAAGAAATTAAATGATTACTAACATAATTCTATTAATATGTGTTTTAAGGTCAAGTTTTTATAAATATAGAAGCATTATTGAAAAGCAAAAATGAGATATTTACATATTTTATTTGTTGATGTAAAATTATAATATATCACTGAAATGAGTTGGAAAATGCATTCTAATTTCTCCTCGTTTGATATTCTTCATCTAATTTTTTAGTACACCATCCCTATACATACATTAAATTAAAATAATTGTTCATGAAAAAAAGATAAATGAAAAGCAATGTCTACTTCACTTATGCTATAAACAAATGTTCAGACAAGAAAACTGTATTATTTAAGAACACTCTAATACCATATACCTGCAACAACTAACTAAATTCTAACTTAATCAAAATTATGGGCCTATTAATCTCTTTTCATAAACTAAATTAAAAGTATTCTTTTAATGTGAAAAATAACCTGCAGGTTTTTATTTCATTTATTTTAATTTATTAGAATCAAATTAGTAATTTAAATAAAATATTATTTTCGTCCTCAAATTCATAGTACTAATTTTAAATTTTAGAACTAAGCTGTCTAGTTACTAGGATTAAAGAAATGCTTGTCACTTGTTTTAGATTATCTAATTTTTTTTTAGAGTAGATTTTTGTAAGTAAATGACTACACTTTGTTAAAATTATGAATACATCAAACCTCAAATTAATAATGGAAGTAAAAAATATATATTTAAATACATTAGCTTGTTTTTTTATAAAAACTCAAATTAGTAATGTAAGTCAATATATTAGCTTTTTAAATATATATTAGCTTTTTTTTAGCAACACAAATAATCGACACCAGAGTAACAATTGCTGATCACTGCTTGCACTTCACATTGTCAGTTCTTGATGAAAAATGAAATACAATTGTTCATTATGCAACATTGGATATTTGGTCTCATAAAATAAAGCTGAATAAATGGAGGAAAATCTGTTTATTGTTTTTCTTAAAAACAGCTGTTGTTTCTAAGATAAATAACACATTACTTAAAACTTCAAGTTTATTCAATAGGTTTGATAGTGTTGCTTGGAATAATATATTAATGATAATGATTTATATCATTATTATTTTATGTGCTTAATGTCACGGACAAACCCTGTCTCGAATATTTAATTGGTATTACTATGTTGATTATTCTTAGTTTTGTTCTTGGTTTTTTTAGACTATTATCAATTTGTTACAAAAATTGTGAATATACATAATGATGTATCTATCATTGTTACTATTCATTTTATAAAAACAAATCAGAAATAAAACTATTCATGATACAATTTAATGTTTTTAAACAATAAACAATATTTATATCTATCAAAATAACATCTACTACATAATAAGACGTCGTCGCAGGATATGGTTACATAAATTCGAGTAGTAAACGTTCTTTCCAATGGTAAAGAATACCACGTAATACTCCACACCAAACACAGGATATTGTGTTAATCTGAATGTATCTCGTCTTTTAAATTACAAAGATAATGAGAGGCACTAAATCTTTGAAACTAAATGAAGCGCTTCCTTTGTGGTCGAACAACAATGGGTCCTGTTTAGGTCACGCTTTGTGGTTTTATAAGTAGATTCCTCAGAGTGGTTTCAAAACTTGACGAATAAACTTTGACATAGTATCTAAGTTTTTGTATGTTACAAAACCAATTATTTATAAGTTTTCTACGCCCTAATAAAAGGCGTTATTCATTTAGTTAGACAGTCGTTAAGTACTCTTATGTATTCATTGTAATTATTAGAATTCTTTAGTTTTTATTGTTGAAATTCGTTGTTATTTTACACACTGAATTTATCACAACAAGTTCTAACAGTTTAATACTAATTTTCATTTTTAAATTAATTGCAAAATGAATAAATTTCCCTACATAAGTTAAACCTATTACTTTTTTTAATAATGAAAGGTCAATTTCAGATTCAGTTTTTACATTTATCATGCGCATATAAAATTATATATATATTTTTTAATATATGAGGAAAGGATTTAAAAGGAACAATTCCTTTGTTATTGTTAATTTATTATTATTTCTTAAATATATATTTAAGGAAGGAGTAAAATCAGAATACTTACAAAATATGGTCGTATTTTTCGTTTCTACTAAGCAAGAAACCCTGACAAACTCTCTATGTATATCTCAATAAAGAAGACTCATGGTTTAATAGAAATACTGATAAAGCTCACAGTGGTCTACGTTATCCCCATCCCTGAGTGATGCATGTTTATGCTAAGGGCTGTTTGGACACTTGTAAGTTAAACTGGTCAGTTTCATTGGCCAGTGTAAGGAGGTGGGATGTTTGGCAAAATTAACCCTAACAAATGCTCAAACTATAGTAATAGATTATAATACAACATTAATTTATTTCAATATTCAACAAGAATATGACTCATACCAGGCTAGTTCACTTTCATTCTCCCACCGTGTTTAGGTAACAGTCCCAATTATCTGGATATATCCATATAGGAAATCTATTTTGAATAATATACTCAATACAAATTGTGCAAAAAAAACCATTATGATTGGATGTATTTTAACACACTTCAATTACCAAGATTATTATATATTAAAATAAGTACAAATATATCTATAAGGAAATAGTTAATAACTCGTTTAAAGGTACTTTTATAGTGTCGAACAACTTACTAGAGTCATAAATTTTATAAACAAATAGATTTAGTATCCAATTTGAAATTTTTAGTCTCAAAATATCAGCTGTTTTTGTGGACCATTGAGGAGCGTTTGTGTAGTCCCATGTAAATGTAATGCAGTTTACACCAGCTATGGTTGTGGGCCTCACTAACTAACAAAATTACTGGCACAAATATTCCTATTCGATGTGATATCTATAGGAGTAAAGATTTAAATCAAGGGTAAATATTTATAATTGTAAGTCATTAAATCGTACAATTAGTTCATTATTACCATGTATACTGTAGATAAAGATTTAAAATTGTAAGTCATTAAAGCGTACAATTAGTCATTATTACCATGTATAATGTATAATAATAAATATTAACAATAAATAAGCAAAATTAGTTTAGGTTAATTAACTTGGAACACTGCGGCCACGAAATGTTGTTGTTTGTGGTGAATGGAATGAATCTTATTGTATATTCTATAATTAAGGCAAATGATCATTTTTTGTATTTATAAAAAAATAATCTTAATATTTTATAGTTATTGAGTTCTTAAAAAAACTAAATTTTGAGTGGCATCCTATGAAACACGTTATTTAACTACATTTTTTTATTTGTATTTATTTTTAAGAAAGTCACGAAATTTGATATTACTTCAAGTTATTCTACGATCTTTAAAATGATAAAAGTTGAAGATAATACTAAATCAAAGGTCAATACCTAAATATAACATTTTCTTTTTATTGGAACATTTAAAGAAATATAACTAAACTCAATTTTAAAAATGTGAGAGGGTATCTTGGATTCTTACAGTAATCTTTTTGTAACCTATTTTTGTTTTTAATCTCTTAGGAATTTAACCTAATATAAAATTCGAAACTCAGATGACATTAGCTACTTTACAATACCACCTACAAGTGTAGTAGTAGGTAATACAGTTCATTAGAACAATACATTATTATAAAAATCTCGATGAAAAATATAGTTTCTACTTAGGTCTATCTACAACATACGTTTTAATCAGTGATGAACTTCAAAACTGTAAAATCCTCATACAAACAACTTCACTACACCTTTGCATCACTTATAGTATAAATCCGATAACATATTATATGTGTTCGTAACTTGATTAGTTAGAGAAGTTTGCACTCAACTACTGGACCAAATCAGCTGATTTTAAGGTAGACAACATTTAACGTTCAATAAATTATCTGAATGCATATGAAATTAATAAGAATATGAATAATTTAATGTTCTGAAAGAAAAATCTAGTCCTTATTACAATAAAATAGTGAGGCGTAATAAAATAAATTACTAAAAATGCCAATTAAATTAAAAGTATGTACATGTTTTTTCAGCATGAATGGTTTGTTACGAATAAATTAATATATAAAACATTAATCGAAAAACGTATAAAGTACAGATTAATACACCTAACAGTTTATATATAGTTATTAGGTATGTATATTTGCTTCAAATAAGTTTTTCTGTTTCATTCTTGAAATTCTATTTAGAATATAAATTTTCAAATAAATATAATCTTATGATTGTAAAATATAGCTTAAAATAATACATAATAAATAAAAAGTAGCTTGAATTTGCATAATTAAAGTATAAAATGTATCTCTCAAAGGTTAGACACAGTCAAAGCGCAAGCTAGTACGTCAGTCATGATCCGTACCAGTTTTGTGTTGAATATGCAATACATTTCAAAGCACGTTAACGTTGGGTGCAGTATATTGACACACCTCACTACATATATAACTTTTACAGTTTTGGGAGTCCTGTCCATACAAATAAATAATACAACTTGAGAATTTCTCTTTTCATTATGCCTATGCTTCATAGCGTTAATCTGAGAAATAATTATGAATTAAATCCAAGCGAAGCATAAGATTATACGTAATAAGAATTTTTTGAGAAACAGTGATTCATTGTATTTTGAGAAATTCGCATGAGACCATGTAAGTAATGATATTTTTTGTTTAGTTTTGCCGTTTCATATATCTTTATAGTGGTATACAAAACCCTTCTTGAATGTACGAGGTTTCTACATGACTTTCTAAAACATACAATCAGTATTATTGTAAGAATAAAATACAGTTTATTTATTTATTTTATATATATATAAATGTTTATATATATATATTTTATCTTTTCTCTCTCTCTCTCTCTCTCTCTCTCTCTCTCTCTCTCTCTCTCTCTCTCTCTCTCTCTCTCTCTCTCTCTCTCTCTCTCTCTCTCTCTCTCTCTCTCTCTCTCTCTCTCTCTCTCTCTCTCTCTCTCTCTCTCTCTCTCTCTCTCTCTCTCTCTCTCTCTCTCTCTCTCTCTCTCTCTCTCTCTCTCTCTCTCTCTCTCTCTCTCTCTCTCTCTCTCTCTCTCTCTCTCTCTCTCTCTCTCTCTCTCTCTCTCTCTCTCTCTCTCTCTCTCTCTCTCTCTCTCTCTCTCTCTCTCTCTCTCTCTCTCTCTCTCTCTCTCTCTCTCTCTCTCTCTCTCTCTCTCTCTCTCTCTCTCTCTCTCTCTCTCTCTCTCTCTCTCTCTCTCTCTCTCTCTCTCTCTCTCTCTCTCTCTCTCTCTCTCTCTCTCTCTCTCTCTCTCTCTCTCTCTCTCTCTCTCTCTCTCTCTCTCTCTCTCTCTCTCTCTCTCTCTCTCTCTCTCTCTCTCTCTCTCTCTCTCTCTCTCTCTCTCTCTCTCTCTCTCTCTCTCTCTCTCTCTCTCTCTCTCTCTCTCTCTCTCTCTCTCTCTCTCTCTCTTTCTCTCTCTCTCTGTCTCTCTCCTCCATCATGTCTCCATCAATCCTTTGCCATCTTAAAATTCTCCATAGGTCAATACGTAATATTTTTTAAATAGAAAACATTATATATTTATATTGACTCAATAAGTAAAAAGTGACCTAATTAATTATATTTTGAAATTTAATCAAATATGGTGCTATGCAGTGAATTTCATAATAAACTAGCAATCACTGAACGTAACAATTAGTTGTAACTGAATTTATTTCAAAGATGTAAAGAATAGGTTTTACTAACGAAATTAACAAGAAAATGTTAAACAATCATTAATCATTCAAGGAGATCGTACTATGGATGAATAATCATCAATCAACACATCTAGACTATAATGAAAACATTGCACATTAAGTGTATTTTACCTTTCATACTAGTGTTCCTTGTATTAAAGTACTAAAAATGACAAGGCTCAAGTCCTGTAGTGTTTTGTGAGGCTGTGGATGACAGCTATGTAAATGGACTCTGATATAGGTTTTTACTTTCTTTCATCACGTTTTATAGTGTGCTACATTTTACAGTTTTTTTCTTCTTTTTTTAGGAAATATTCCGAACCGTTCAAACTCTTATGTGATTTTGAATATTATTAATTACTTTTTTATATTATTTCAAACAAGTTACTAAAGACGCCAATGCTTATTGTAGTAAGAATAAAATAATAAGAATTATTATACTATCGGAATTTATGGACATTAGTATTTTTTTTTTTTTTTTTTTAACTACATGTGAAGGATTTTATTTTACTTCAAGTATTTCTTATTGTGTTTGGTAATAGCTTAGAAATAATATGTATAAGAGGCCAGCAACACTAATCAGTGATTATTATACTATAGTAATTTAGACACTTATTACAATAACTTATTCATTCAGATTACAGCCTGAATTCCCGAATTACTGTTTACAGCACCATCACTTCAACTATAAATAAAATGAGAGTAAATTAGTGAAGTTTACTGCTTTAATAATTGATCGTAAATCCTAAGTAATTCGAAATGAGTAAAATGTACTCGTTGTTCTTGGAAGTGGTAGCCAAAACATCGATTCTCCCTAGACAAGTGCTGCTCTACCTGGACGTTGAAATTTATGTGTTGTCAGTGAATGTAGACTGGATGGCAGCCAAGACCTTTCTTCCAAGAATTGAATTCGTTGTTTAGGTAGTAGATTACTAAATAAGTATTACATAGTTTCACTAACATTACATTCAAAGTTTTAAGTTTTAATATATGTTTATTCGACAGCGTAATAATGATTACGTTTGTTAATCTGTGTAAACATTAGTCGAAAAGCTGAAACGTTTTTCTATAAACATGTCATTCTTCAAACACACCGACTAAGTTGATAATCCTTATGTAATGGGACTAGAATTATTAAAATTTAAATGAAGCCTCGCCCAAGTTTTTTTTATTTATATATTTTTTTTTTCTAAGAGAATATATTTACTTCACCTAAAGTTGACTTATATTGGAATATAGCAGGAGAATACAACTAATGGCAGACCGAACTTAGTTAAGTCTAGTGCGTATATAAAGTTAATTTAATTATTTTTATTTTCTTCTGGAGTAAGCTAATGTATTTTTAATGGAGTAAGGTAATATTAGACGTACACTTGTAGGGTCTAAAAGAGTGGTACAAGTACGAATGTATTTGTATTGGCGAGTACCCAACCTCCCCACCCATACATGTAAGGTGGTAATGACCCACTAACCCACCCATCAAGTACAGTTGTAATGACCACCAACCCGCCCATCGCATACAGTGATAATATAAGCGGACCCACCCATCCGCCTATATATGTAGAGTGGCGTATGTCTGAAAATATGTCTACAGTATATCATAATAAAAAAGTGTGATCAAAAGTGATTATATCAATTTTGACATTTAAGTACAATGTAAATTTATTTGGATTGAATTGTGTTGGTAATGTAATTTAAGATAAAGATGACTACAAATTTTATATTTTTTTCTTGGTTTATGAAAAGCACGTTTTAATTTTGTGGTTAACATTTTTGTTGGAGTAGTAAAACAACAATTATAAACAATGCATTTATTGCTTCATTACATATGTAATAAAAGTTTATCCTTAAGGCATGAATTTATATATTAGTTATGTTACAAAATAGTAATAATATGTGGAATGATCTACAGTACTACTCATTATACTACCCCATCCTTTAGGCTATGCCACATACCAATAGAGGACTTTGGGTCCTGTGTACACTCAATATAAATGTGCCTATACATATTCCTTTTCATGTCTTTACTGTTACTTCTTAAGACGGATTCTTCCTTAAGACAGATCTTAGATAAGAAACTCAACCCCAGCAACTTTGAAGTTTTTCAAATATTCAAACCACTTCATATGCCGTTCTTTTAGAACGTTAAAGGCCTTTTCTTCGAAACTTCTTTTTGACTTGCACCAAAAAAAACTCCATACTGGTATGTCAGAAGATATTTATATTTTTAAAATATTTCAATGGTTGATTTGGAGATTGTTGTGATAGATAAAATATTTTAATTTATACATAATCTCATACTATAGATATATTTATTTGATCTCTTGTTTAACGGATACATTAATTATTACTTGCTGAGTTAGTAAAGAAAAACCTTTATTTTTACTTAATTATTCATAGATAAATCGTTTCAATTTTATAAAAAAATAAACAGAAAAGTATTTGAAAAAACTTCATTAACCCAAACTGACCTGGCTTTCTTAATATCTACAATATAAATTTATATTTGTTGATTTTGAACAGATCATAATGTGGTCTTTGAATTCTGTCTTATATAAAATAAGCCATACTAAACTAAAACAAATTTACTATCATAAAACGACTTATGGGCGGGTTCAACCTTCCGTGTATTAAATAAAACTTATTGAACTATACAGCCCATTAAAAGTCTTGCCTGACATCATTTTTTTCTTTAACAATGACACTTTTTTCTTTATATTTAGTGTTTTTTTTTTTCTTTTCTTGATTAGCCAAGTAATGTTTACAAGAGGTACAATAAGTCCATTATATTAATAATATTAGATTTAAATGGTTAAGTTTTTGTTCAGTCTAAGGATTTGGCTTTAAAAAGGGTAGAACAAGTATTTCTC
Source organism: Stictocephala bisonia (assembly GCA_035578905.1). Taxonomy (NCBI): domain Eukaryota; kingdom Metazoa; phylum Arthropoda; class Insecta; order Hemiptera; family Membracidae; genus Stictocephala; species Stictocephala bisonia. The sequence continues at coordinate 264,448 of JAQJVL010000952.1, read as the reverse complement.
ACTTATATTTGTTATATTTCACAAATGTACTCCAAGATGTTTATTTAACCTTTGGATGTATAAAACGATTACAATAACATTACAGGTACTATAAATACTGAGATATCTTGTTAGAATAGTTCATGGTGTACAAATCATACATGTGTTTATTCTGTGACAACACTCAATGTACTAACCTAAACAAATACATTGGGAAAGTTCATACTCATACCACAAACGTTAGGTATTTTTAACAGTTTTCCTTTGATTAACCTATGTCCATTTCTTTTGGTAGACCTACTTATTACGTGGGTTTAGGAAATTCCAATTCATAGTTATTACTTTGTTAAAAAACATCGGATTGTAAAAATGACTAAAAACATTACAGTTACAAACTTGTATATATGCTTTTAAGAAAGTCACTCTTAAAATAATTGAGACATTTACTTATAGTGAGGTAATGATATTGAAGCAATTTTATAAGTTATTTATATTTAAGTGATGAGATGCACATTTTTTTGATATTACTTTTAATTAATTTTCATATGTACATAGTTTAACAATAATTGAATACTATAGTTTCAAGTAGTTTAAGTATGCTTCATAGCTCAATATTCATTGATTTATAATGTACATATGTATTTGATATAAATAAATAAAATGAAAACAATAATGTAAGCCCTTTGTATAATTTGAAAATTCCTATTTTTAAATTCAGTAAAAAACGTCTTCTAAAGGCCAACTCTTTTAAACTCATAAAAAAACATAGTAAAGTGTTTGTTAACTAATTTTAACACTTCCTAAGTTTTATGATTTTAATTGTAAATGTTATATTTAAGTTAATATTATATATTATTGGTATCTATACATTATAAAATATAAGTTTGTTTTTTTTTTAATGTTATTTACTACAATGTCTAACCAGTAATTATAAAATTCGCATTCCTATAAACTGTTCTTTAATTTTACGTCTTGACATCCCAAAGAATATGTTATGCTTGAAAAATTAAGTGTAGAAAACGGTATTTATATTGAGTAGGGGCTTGTGTTTTTTTTGGCCGAATGTTTTGCCATAGTAGATACAAAACTACGAAACAAGAAAATGGTCATTTTTTGTGAAAAATTGGCAAAATTACGTAACTGAGGAATAAAGGAAAATTATTATTACTATTTTTTTAATAGAGTAATATGGCTACTGATATTGTGTTGAATTTTTTCTTGAAAAGAAATATGGCAAAAGTTTTCCATTGTTAAGGTTGTTAGCCATATTCAGTGAGGTCATTTGTTTATAGGATAAGCCGGGGTAGGGTATTGTTTGGTTAGGTTATGTTAGGTTTGGTCATAATTTGTGACCTTTGTTTAGATTTTGTTAGGTTATGCTAGATTTGGTTACGTTTCGTTAGGTCAGGTTAGCAAAAACTAATCTAAACAATCAGCATAACCTCTCAGAACATAACTAAAACTAACCAAACAGAATTTAAACCACCAAACTTTCTTTTATATTATGTTATTTACAATTAGAACAGGTTGTTTATTATATAAATTGTAAAACTATTATGCTAACCTTATAGGTAACAATAGCTTGAAACATTGTTTACTAAGGAAATATTCTCTTTCAGTCACAAGCTTGTAATTTAATTTGATATAAGCCTTGACTATATACAAACATTATATCACATGACATAAGAACTTAATACTTTAGATCGATTTTTTCTGATCGAAAATGTTTGTCGTGCTCTCTTTATTTTGGCAGAAGGCTCTATAAACCAAATTAATGATGTATAAAATAAGGAATATGACACAATTCACTATATGTTAGTAATTTATGTTTGTGTAACCAACTTGATAATGAATTATTAGGTCGGTAATTAGGTAGTAATGATATCACTTCGAGAGGACATTTTTACATTAAAAAAAGCTAAGTTGGAACCAGCCCAATGATAAATCGGTGACATGTTTTGTAACAAAATTATGTTAGTCACATCAAAGCTTAGGACATTAAATTAGTATATTATTGATTGTATAGTGAAATATTCCTAAAGCATTTACAAATGCAAAATAAAAAGTTAACAACATTAATAGAATTAATATGAAAGTGTTTACAACAACCAAACACTAAATATAATCGTTAGTTGAACACTGATTGTGTTGCATGTGTTGAAGCTAAACACAAAGTGTCATTAAACAACTCTCTAATGACTGCAGAAAGTCATTAGCCTAAAGACAATTACAAGGCTCCCTTTTTTCGTGACACACGCGCTTTTTAATATCTTACAGTAAATAAGTTTTTTTTCCAGCTCATGAGTTTGACAATTCTCAGAATTACGTTGTCAGGGAATAATTCTACTTCAAATAATACGTTTTATTCTATATGCTGTCTGGAATCATCTCCCAGTATTCAACATCAACGAAAACAATTTCCAAACTAGTTATACTTACTTTCGATTATATTTTAAAATACTAATAAAATTAGTCTCAGTAGATAAATAGTCCTATGATCATCCAATCTGCAGAATACCTACTCTTAGAGCCAAACAAAGCAACATTTCTTATATTAATAACTAAGGGACATCCCAGCACCTCACTCTCGCTGCGCATGTGACTTTTGACTACAAATAATAGTAGATTATCTGTATAACGTAAAATAACATTATTAAACTTATTTACAGGATCTTACTCACATTACTTGTGGTGTATATTTATTAGTATAAATACACAATGGTATTACTTAGCCTATTTCAAACGCTTTCGTTTCATTTGTTCTTATTTAACAGCTGAATATTGAACTAAACAATTAGGTAGGAAAATGTCAAAACTACAGAATAAACATGTTTATTTATTTACAAAACATATGTTATTGATTTACTAAAATCAAAACAATGTTACTATTACGAAAAAAAGAAAATTTTGAGTTGCTTTTTGTACCCTCTTAGGAATGGAATTTCAAAAAATCCTTTCTTAGTTGGTCTCTTCAATACTAAAGTAAATTCTTTTAAACTTTCATGTAAATCTGTTCGGTGGTTTTCGATATTTCGTGATTATTGAGTGAGTCAGTCAATCAGTGGTATTTTGCATATATATATATATATATATATATATATATATATATATATATATATATATACATATATATATATATTGTCAGTCTACTAGCATGGTATATTACATTGTAGTTAGTACTCCATATAATACTTCTCACTTTAAGTAATCCACACCTGTATTGCAATATTTGACGTACAAAAGCTATTTTCCTAACTATTACTTATTTTTTATTTTACTGATTTAAATTGAAAAAAATAAATATTAAGTATTATTTATATGAAGAAATTGTCCACAGGTTTGTTCCTATACATAAAATATTTAATCTTACTATGATACAAGGCATCCTAAATGATTAAGCTGGTTTATATACAATATGCTGAATGTGGACTACTTCCCAATATCTGAACACCTATTTTTTATGGTCTTCATAAACACTTAAACACAAATCACATAAAAGGTATTAATAGCCCCCCCCCCCCATTTTAGGTGATGTTTGTTTCAATGATTGGATTTTAACTGTTATTAATAAGTTTTTAGAGCTGCGAATTGGTTTTTATGAATTTTTCTGTAAATATATAATGTATGAGGACAGTGATTCATTAAGGCTTTAATATATATTTTTTTTAATCTATTTCTTATGATTCTTTATATAGATAAAATATAGTATCCAAATTGAATGTTATGCAAATGTTTGTTGTAAATGTATCTAATTGTACTTTGTTATTTTTTAGTTACTTTTTTTGGAATACTTTTCTATAAGTTACTTTAGCTTCTCAATTAATTATTTAAGATACCTATTTTGTTTATTAATTTTGTATGTTTGACTTATTTTTCAAGTTTAAGGATTTATAGACTGTTATTTTTCTGTAAATATTTACATAGGCTTATTAGGTTTTTTTGTTTTTAATATGTGCATTACATTTGAAACGATTAAGTAAAAAATGTTTCATTTTGTTTCCATAATCCTAACATATTTTATTTTTTTTTTTTTTTTTTTTTAATTTTAGCAGTAGCAACATTTTGGGAGTGATTAAATTAGTTCGTTAATACATAACAAAATCTGTTGTGGTGTTTATTAATATTATAAAGAGAATAAATTGTTCATATATTTTTTTAAATACCATATACAGCCATAGTAATTCATTTATCGGATTAATGATTCAAATACAAGCTGGAATAACTTGGATTCTCATAAAGCAGATTTTTTAAATTTAAAACTTACGTCAAGGATAAATTTATCAACATAAAGATACAAGTAACTTTAAATCGAAGATTTTGTTTTAATAACTTGGCTTTAATAGTTTCAAAACAATTGGAAACATTAAAACGCCATTTAGCTCTAACTAAACTGCTTTAAGAAAACGAACAATGATTTACCGTTTTCTACCGTTTTAGTTGTGAAGTAAGTGTGCACAACGGTTTAATACAACGGTTGTGTGGCAACAACCGTTGTAGTTGCAACGGTTGTAGGATTAAGACAACCCTACAGTCTGGAAAGGGTAAACCTCTCGAAGTTCGGTTTGCGATAATTAATTTCTCCTGAATAGATCTTTCATTAGATACCAATCTCGACCTAGGATTGCTATGAAGATTTTCGTTCAATTCCTCGTGGACCATCCCCCAGAAAAGATGAAACGTCACTAATAGCGTCAAAAAGTATGTTCTTTGTAACCATGATTATGTACAAGATTGTACTTTTACAAGTGAAGTCATGCAAAAGTTGTGAAAGTGTTTCCATATTTGTTTTCCACCCTGTATATTTGTAATTGTGAATGATTGATACGCAACGCGCTCATAACTACTTCCATATGTACTGCCATCGTAAATAATAAGATTTCGAGAGGTCATAGTTCTGAAGCTGCTTCTATATATGTGCATATAAAATGTGTACTATTTATAAAACCTAAGGCAGCAAAAAATAATAGTGTTAAATTTTAATCAAAGATGGGAATATTTATCCCAAGTTAACGATAAAATATTTATACTGCTTTGCCCTGTATTTCATCTGACCTCGTTCTGCACTAAACACAATTACGTGTTCAAAGCGACTGTAACCTGTTTTACCAATATGCCCTGCGGTGCTTCGTTTCAATACAAGCAGGTATTCCATTACTAAACCCAATACAAATATTAATGGGATTTTTCCGGTTTAACTAATTATTACAGGACGCCTCGTTTTTTATTGTATACGTTATTATATAGGTTGGGTGGTAGAATCATGCAAAGGCTTGATGGGATTGTGGTTAAACTTGTTTTATTCTAAATATGCGTTTTTTGCTTGTAAAAAACTCACAATTAAATTTTTATAAGCAACATATACTGCCTCCGTTTATAAGATCTGATTATAGAAACTCATACAAACTCACAAAAACTGTTGACCAAAATAAAGAGTACTTCCACTCCCATAAACAATCTCGTACCACAAATACCGTTCGTCCTAAATTAAGTTATTTCAAACTTATATTGAAATGTATTTATTGGTACAGGTGATTTTAAATAGCTGAATAGATTTTTTATATACAACTTCAATCCCAAGATTGATTCTAAATTGATACATCCCCTATTCCTTAAATTAATGCAAATTGAAAAAAATAATCATAATATTTAAATTTTTCTCAAAAACAGTAAAATATGTTCTTGAAATATCCAAACTTGTTAAGAACACCCAAAAATATAATTAATAAAATAAACGAAACTAGAATTACATATAACTCCTAATGTTTAAATTATTTAATATTATAGAAATATGTCTTCGAATTTAGTTTATACCTAAATTACCTATTAAGTTATTGATTGTTTTTCACAAATATACAAGAATAATTTGCCAGTCTTGGTCTTCTTTCAACTATTAATATTCTACATATAGTATAATCTCCAAATCTATAGGGCTAGTCTCTATGCACCCTTGTGATTATTGTCTTTTTAGACCTAAAACCTTGCCTCCAAAATAAGATAAACGGACTGAAAACATACTTCATGAAGGTTAAAATAAAAGGTTTTAAATGGAAATTTAGTTATAAGCTTGGACGTAATCATTTTACTTTTGACGCATAATCTAGGACTATATATGTACTGGATGGAAAGTCAAAGTCGTACGTTCTGACAGATATAACTACGTCAGTCGTTAGATACTGAGTGCACATAAAAGCCCGTTACACTTTGATTGAGTTTGAATACAAAGCAAAAAGCCTCCGTAAAGTAATGCACTTTCAGGAGCGTTGATGGCAAAATTTTATATTTGTTCAGTTCAACAAAACAGGTCAAGTGAACGTCACACAGATTAAATGTATTACAATATAAGCATGAAATGCACAAATATACTGCAAAATAAGTACAAAAATGCATTAATACCATGATTTTATTGTAAATCCCTCTGATCCGAGGAAGGTGAACGTGGTTTGCCGAGCTCAATCATTATTGTATTAGTGCATTTTGTACTTATATTGCAATCAATTTGTGCAATTTTTGCTTCGATTGTGCTGTATTAGTGCATTTTCTACTTTTACTATAGCATATCTGTGCTTATATTTTGATTTATTTGTGTTGTGTAACGTTTATTTGTATTGTATGTGTACCAACACTTTAAATTGGTAATTGGTCAGTAACGTAGTTGGTTCAATCCCAGCTTCATGTGCTAAAGGTTCTCAGTTCGATCCCAATCAGAGTTAATACATTTTGAGAAGGATCAGCTGATAAACACTGGCTGTTCATTTGTCATTGAGCTATTAATTAATGACACTTTCTAAGGAATAGTCGACCTTAGTTTGTAACAATGACTACATTCGCTCATCTACACTCACCACACTTATTCTAAATCCATATTCGCCCATATCTTGACGATCGGCGTCTTATAAATGAATAAAAAATAAATAAAACAATTCTACAAAACTAACCAACATGAATTTGCCACCACATAATTCGATTACTTAATACAAATACAAATGTTAAACAATTACATAGACAACAAATATTATAAATACAAATATTAGAGACCAGTTCAAGGAAAAGAAAAAAAAACAGTTATATTCATAATGAAGCTATTAAGTATTAAAGATAAAAATTAACGTTTTATGATTCTTTTTAAATCAACTTAATAACATGGGTTTTTTAATAATAATATATCCTAGTATTTTTGTATACAAATAATTAAATAGTATTATTCAATTAATATTTTTATTCCTACTATCGTGAAATCTATAAGTGTGGGCCTCAGGGCTGTTTTAAATAATAGATTATTTTAACTGGCCGATTTTATTGGTTAGTGGCATGGTAGGATGTGGAAGAAATTAAAAATAATATCCTGTTAAAAATTTCAAATTCTATATGAAAAACTTTTATTATTTAAAATAAGAAATATATTTAATCATATTAATCTCTTTTGCAAATACTATTATTTTTAATAAAAAGTTAACTTCATGATCCAATAGATTTTATGTAAGCATATTATATGTTAAACTATAGCAAAAAGTGTATTTAAATTGATATTAATCAATAAATTATAAGACCAAGAAGTATACAAATTGTAGTGGTCAATTTGTTTAAACACATTAGAAGTCCAGATAGAATTACAAAGGAATCGATAAATGAACGTTTGTATTTTAAACTTTTGTAATGTTGGTAAATGTAAAAATTTGCAACCACTAGAAAAGATCCGTCAGGTTTACTTCTTTGGATATTGTAGCCTTCGCTTGTACTTTAATTACTTAGTTTGTACATTTTTATTACTATGAAGATCGTGTTTGCTCTTTTCACCAGAATCATACCTACATGAAATATAGTTAAAGTACTGTTTATCTAAATGTTTCTATTTTCCTCACTGTTCAATACCTAAATTGCAGAAAAGACTGGGTACACATAAGCACCAAGCTGCCCCACGTAAGAGCCGCCATGCCTCTGGGAAATTACCAAGACCGTAGCTGAAACCATATTATTACCACTTTTATTGTTATACCTTTCCTCACTTGCTTTTACTACAACACTTACCCTTTACGTTGGAATCATCTTGAATATTTACACAAGAATTAAATTACATTTCTAATAAAACTTTTAAAAAATTTTTGTTTAAGTTAATTTTAAATGTACACAACATTTATTTGTGTAAAAATAGAGTACATAATATTTTAACGAGATAAGATGTTTATAAACGTTAGTTACATCATTTCATTGGGAAACAAATTTGTTCAACGTACCATACTATCACATGTTACTTACATTTTGCAACGTACCACATTATCACATGTTACTTACATTTTGCAACGTACCACATTGCCCCATGTTACTTACATTTTGCAACGTACTGCATTATCCCATGTTACTTAAATTTTGCAACGTACCACGTTATCACATGTTACTCACATTTTGCAACGTACCACATTATCAAATGTTACTTACATTTTGCAACGTACCACATTGCCCCATGTTACTTACATTTTGCAACGTACTGCATTATCCCATGTTACTTAAATTTTGCAACGTACCACGTTATCACATGTTACTCACATTTTGCAACGTACTACACTATCCCATGTTACTTAGATTTTGCAACGTACCACATTATCACATGTTACTTACATTTTGCAACGTACCACATTATCACATGTTACTTACATTTTGCAACGTACCACATTATCACATGTTACTTACATTTTGCAACGTACCACATTATCACATGTTACTTACATTTTGCAACGTACCACATTATCACATGTTACTTACATTTTGTAACGTACCACATTATCACATGTTACTTACATTTTGCAACGTACCACATTATCAAATGTAACTTACATTTTCAACTTCAGGCACCTGGATTTTATATTTATATGACGACAAAAATACCTTAATTTATGAATTTGAAACTCATATTGTTCCCTCGATTCGTTTAATTAGTCCAAATTAAAACAGTACTTTAAGATTAGATCATAATAATTGGTATAGCTGGAAAAAGCACATCGGTTAATGAAGTAAGGGATGATTTTTTGCATTTTGTAACCTTCAACGAATATATATACACTTATTTATTAATTTTTTAGTAGTAACAGATATATTTAATCCTCAAGAAATTTATGTATTCAACTGAAACCGTAAAATTAACAAAACGTACAACTTTATATTGAATAGTTTCATTGTGATGAGGGTTAATGTATTGTTTATTTAAAATGTAATGGTTAGCTTATATCATATTATAAAAAAATTAATTATATCTAAATTATATCAAAATTAGACTAAGAATATTTTGTTGCTTAAAAATAATTTGTAAATTTTTTTTGTGTTTGTGATTAATAAGAATTAATAACACGTCGTTTCAAACACACCATAATATTGTATTCCACACTGTCCAATAGCTGAAATAGCTCCACGTACTGTCAGTGGGTAGATCTTGTAGCATGTGAGAGTGATCTAGAGATAAAAATCCAATCTTCACTCGCTTTACAAAGATTAATATTTAACATTTCAACCCACCTGTCCTTTTGGGAGCTGTCAGCAGTGTGTATAACATATTTTCGTTAAATATATATTTAGTACTATTTGCCAGATATAGTATATCGCAAACAAATTCCTCATTTATGTAAATTACTGAGCAGTGTTTGTTTACTCTGTTTTAGAATATTGTGTAGTTTCAAACTGAATTATAAAATGTCCATTTTCAATTATCCAATTTAACATTACTAAAGTAAAGTTAAGTATATGCAATTAACACAATATGTTAATAAATATTAATAAGTTTTGTAACAATTGTTAATTGTTGCATTATAATAAAATTAGAAAATTGAAATTAGAAAATGTTAAATTTTGTAAGAACTAAGAGGTTTAGGGGTTTGTTTTGTTTTCCGAAAATTTTCGATATAAATTCTCCAAGTTTTAAGAAAAATTCAGAATCTTCCACTTTTAAATAAAAAAGTAGTTTTTCCCATATAAAATAGTTAAATAACCAGTATTTTCACGTTTGTTAATTTCCTGTCAATTTCATGTGACATGTTTTCTGAAGGCAACATGTTTGGTGAGCCTTACCTGGTCAGATGTCCAGGTTTAGAGGGTTCTAATTGGTTGATTTAGCTTCTAGAGTTTAGTGGGGGTAAGTCCGTTGGTGGAAGGGTTGCGGGCGTTCGGTCAGTTCTTTGTTAAATCCTGAGTGTGACCACGTTCGATCCGCTTTCGAGTACTCGGCGACTTGTACCGTTTCGGTGTTCTTTACCGTTGCGGCAATTTTTCTGTAGTTCGCGTGTGAGTGATTGTTTGAATGCCAGTCGAGATTTTTTGTGGTCAATTTTGGATTCGAAACCTCCAGGACAGCTACGTAAGTAATTTTTACAAGTTTTCTTTAGTTAGAAATTTTTCAGTAGGGTTTTAATAGATATAGTATGATCCACCAAGCATGCGCGGTTAAAACTTGTTTCTGGAAAGAAGTCACTCTTCTAGTGAAAAATTTTTAGAGTGTTTTGATTTTCTTTGTCTTGTGGTTTAAACTTTGTAAGTAAAAGGAAAAATATTTCAAGTCACTAAAAGCTGGTTATTTCTTTTGGTTCCAGATCTCCCGGAGGCAATTTTAGAAAAATTAGACAATTTATAAAATTTAAGAAAATTCAATTTTAAAGAATTTAGAAAATCTATTACAATTTTGAATTTTGAAATTTTTGATTTAAAAGTTTAAAGAAATTTATTAAAAAAGTCAAATAAATAAAAAAGATTCTGGTCTGAATATATTTAATTTATTATTTTGGAAGAGTTGTTTTAATTTATTTATGTTCCATTGAATCAATAAAAGAAGAGATTTTTATTTTCGTTTTTATCATTATTTGCAGAAGAAACCACTTTTATTTGTTGAAGTTATTTATAAGAAGATAAATAAAGAAAAATGTTTATCATTGGAGAAGTCTTATATTAATTTCTCATTTAAGTTGTTCAACATATCAAAAATAAATATTAGATCTAATAAGGCTAAAGTTTGTAATAAAACAAATACATAAGGAGTTTCTTGATCTTATTATAGATTGCTTTTAATTAAATGTAAAACCTTCCACTAATATCTGAACTGAAAGCTGGTCTAGGATTTTTTCACAGATGTTTTCATAACAAAGCGTTTAAAATAATCAAGGGTTTAATTGTGATTTTCAAGGATATTTATATATCGACATTATAGGCTTCTTTGAATACAAATGTAACATGAACTTTAGACAGAAAATAAAAGTTGTGTGTAATAAAGTACAGGTTCTTCAATGCATATCTATGTTGAGGGTTTGTTGGAATATAGTTCAAAAAAACATTACGCATAGTTTTAAAAATCAGTTCACATATCTAACTTATCAACTTCATAATACTCTCTACTATACATTTTAAAATGTTGCATATTTAAAGGTTTTTCAGTATAAGTAATGTATATTTTAATTATTTGTTATTTTAAACTTAATTTTCCATTTAAATATTTTGTAATATAATTAAGTCATATTTTTTGTCTCCCCTCCCCAAAGTAACGACTCCCATCTCAAATGTGTTATTAAACACTGAGTGACGTCCGAGCCTAAGGGTGTAGCCACTGAGTTATCAGTATGTATATTAAAATGTTTTTACCTATTTAAAGTAGTTTTCATAAATAAAAAAACCTGGTCAACAATAAATGTCTCAGTATCATACTTTTATTTAAAAACTATCCATTTTGTGTTTTTATTGTTTTATTTATATACTTTTATAAATATTGTTATTTTGTTAGTACTTAGCTAATTAAAGAACTGTTTACCATTCAAAACAGCTGTATTTTGTAAATCAGCTGATTCATACCAGTCTAAATTCTCAGTCATTATTATAGGCTATATTACGTCAGTACAAACAGTCAATTTTCAGTTCAGTTCATATTTTGTTTTTCTTAAAGGTTTTCAGTTAAAAAAGTGTTCAATAAAATTAATACAGAGGCAGTGCAGTACACTACATGTAATACGTCATTCAGAAGTTTTTACAAAAATGTTTTTGTATAAATAATTTACTTGATCTGGCCCGTGCAGGGTATCACTTCATATTTTAATCATCCCTTTTCATTTCATAGTGGATTCAAATTCCGTTCTCTTCTCTACGTTTACCTGGAAAATAATTTTGTAATATAGTTATTTATATTTCATTTTAAATTAAGTTGTCATGTATTAATATTAATTTCAATTTTATAAATTTAAATTATATATTTTAATCCAATTGTCTTTCTATTATTTACCAAATTCAAATAATTATAGGAGGTTATCTTGTCTGGCAATTTTTCATTTTCATTTTTTATAGTACCTTAAGTCAGACTTACTAACAAAACGTAATAGTCCCTTAGGCCTCAACATTATATAATGGTGTTAAAGAGAAAATGAAACATAGTAATAGGTTAGTTATATTCCCTTATATATGTTTTTATTTTAAAACTCAATGTAGGAAAAATGTATTTATTCGAGAACTGAAGATACACTTCAAAAATGGCTACTACAGTTATCCAACCCGTTCTAATCCAATTACATCAATCTTGTTCAATAGTCCTGTATACGAGAGAGGCGTTGTATATTAGAGAGAGCCTTAGGAGGGTTGAAAGTCTGCTGTTACTGGAAGTCCTCACTTTGACACAAAGTCTGGGACCGGCCAATACTATTCTACAGAGGATCTGAGATCCAAAGAGCTTACTGTGTTATCCTGACAATGTCCGATAGACAGCCAATTCCATAAGTACTGAACTCATTGATTTATTGAAAATGCCCCACAGACATTGTAACATTGATTAGTGTAATACAAATGTTTTAATAATTAAAAATAATTATTTTCCATTCATGTTAACACATATTTTTATAAGGTAGGGTGAGGGAGAGAGAGGTCAGGTCATGGTCAGGCCAACTTATAAGGTGACCCTTATCAGTTCTTATTGTCCTGAAGTATATACTGTATACTGACTTTGAATATTGTCTACCTCTACCGATCTGTAATAGAAGGACGGGATATTTACTTGATTGGAACTTCAGCAATATAAGTATTACTTGATATGGATTAAAGTAATATAAAATTCCTTTAACTCATTTTAACACGCATTTAAGCATTGCAAAAATTAAACGATGAAAGAATTGTTTAACACTTTTTTTCTTTATTTTCTTCACGTTTGACGTTTACATAGTTCGGGAATAACCTCTTACACCAGGTTGCTCTCTCATATGTATCTATTTTGTTTTGTTTACATGAGTGGAAATGGTTTTAAGTCCTTTCTTATAATACTTCTAAAGGCCATGGAAATATTTGTGGTATTTATTACCATATTTTATCTGTGACTTTTTGAATGGGTTAGTCAGTCAGGCTACGGTATTTCGGCTTTTACATTCATAGACAAAGAAATTAGATAGACATTTTTTATCTATTTAGAATCAATTAGTTTCTTAAAACAGTAATTGAGTTCGTATTAGTTTTTGTTTTATAAAATATGAATTGTCCACATTACAAAGTCGTTAATCAAATAATCTTCATAATTGTATGTAAGAATGAAAATGAATTTTGAGGGAACACGTTACTAATTTAAGGGAAACATAGTAGTTACAGAGAGAAGGAAATAATGACAATGTTTATGTTTTTAATTGTGTATTATTAGTACAATTGTGGTAAATTTTTAAGGGTTAGTGATGGTAGAACAAACAATATTAGCTACTTTTGAATTGTTATATAAATTGTATATATTACTTACTTTACAGCAGTAAGCACATACCTGTTTCAATACACTTAAATAAAATAAAACTATTAACATTTGTTACACTGAACATAGCATTTGGGTTTGACCCAAATACAGCTAAAAGCGTTACGTAAATTGGTTTCTCTTGAAATTAGGTTGATTGATATTCTATTTGCTAAACAACTCTGTAGAAGGTTTGTTGTCACATATATTTTCTTTCTCTCTTATGCAATTGGAAAATTGAAAACAAAACAAATGCGTTAAATAAAATTAATTCTGCTGTTACAATTTTCTTATTGTAGTTGTAGTTTTGTTGAACAAATTATAGAATTTCTTATCACGTTAGCCTAGAATTATTATAGGAAAGTTTATATTTTTTTTACAACCATTTCACATTAATTTTGATAAGTTTTATACAAATGTTATCTGCCGGGGCACCTATATTCATATCTGGTTTTTTGTGGGAAGGCTATCTACAATATATAATAAAAATTCTCTCTTGATACTGCGTGACCATAAAATATTATCGACTTTTAATTCACTATATGAATTTTTAATTTAAGCATTTACATATGACAAACCTTTAAACGTGATGTTTGTAACTTAGTTTTGTTTTTACAAGAATATTTCTATACACAAAACCGAAGTAAATAAAAACCTAAACATGACTAAACAGTAATAGTTAAAAAACATATAAGCACATTAACTTGTTGAATTTATTATTCTAGATTAATATTTGTAATAGTATTTCAAAGGATTGTAATGGCTATTGATAAATGCAATAAATTTATATAACAACGCTAAATATATTTTTAGCAAGATTTTGGTGGACGTATTTTATTTTTATTGTAAAATGTTTTTTACAATAGAAACACTACAGTGGAACCTGATACATTACAGGTTTTTTTAAATTAATATATTATGTTGATTTTTATAGGTAACTGTGGATTGATTGCTACTAAAATAATTAGCTTGTTGCAGCCACCAACACCTTTTTAGGTCATAAATACATTATTCGAAAAATTTATTCATCTTCCAATAAATTGTTGAAAAATCATTTAAAATTAAATTAGCTGAAATTAAAATTAAAACAACAAAATATTGTTCACAATGGATAATTCAATACATTTTGCTAAACATACTTTTGAGTGGCCCCTACTGATAACAAAATACGACTTAATGACTTGTAAAGTTAACATAAGACATAAACCTTATGTTTATTTTTTATTAAATCTAAAAACCATATTAATTATGATATTTAGAACTTAATGGTAAAACATGTTCTATAAAATAATCATTCCTAGATAATATTTATTTGGTACTTTTGAAAGAATTAATAAATTATATGAATGAATTAAATAGTTTATAGTTTATCAGTTGTAAAACAGATACATCATAGACACTGTAATGAAGCACAAAAAATGAATGTTTCTTATGGACTGCAATACATGTAGTGTTGCCTTTCTCAAAGGACAAGTATATTAGTATTTTTTGACAATAATAACACCACTAATAATATTGATTGAAATTACAAACTATTATTATTATTAGTTTTAATATTATTATTATTTATTACTTATAATATATATGAGCAATATTTTTTATCACTATTATACTTCTAGAAAAGTAATATAAAAACTCAATTTATTCAAAACATTCTGACTCAATAACGTTTATAGATTATAGAACTTTTTATCTTGAATTAGTCTAGTCTTTTTTTTAAGTCCTAGAGATATTTTCAATCAAATTTTGGAGAATATGGAATTGTCAGTTGAACTTTATATACAAATTAAAGTTGTCTGTGCTATTTTACAAATAGCCTTTGTACTATTGCACAAACAATATTATACTGTTATACATAAATATACCCTTATAAGAGTTTTCTCTAGTTCACTTGATATTTAAATTATTTCCTATAAATAGTATGTATTAAAGACCATATTTTCGTTTGAAAAAGCCTAAATAGAATCCATATACATGAAAATTTTCTTTTTTATATTTCAGAAATAGTTTTTGTAGTATGTATGAATGTATGAACAATCAAAAATTATACAAGTAGATGAAATTTGCAGAATTATGTTTACCCATTCTGACCACGATAGAGCTGGAGGCAGTTCCAGGTTAGACTTTAGTCACCCCACTCAATATGCATTGCCTGAGTTATGTAGAAATAATACTAACTGTGCCCTGCTCAAAAATCATAGTCTTTACGAAGTTTCTACTTTCACAGGTAAATTTTATGTATTCGAATTTCAAACTTAAATCTAAATTTTAAGATATTAAAAATATTTATTTTACTTTTCCACTCATAAAAAGAGTTATATTAAATTTAGGGGACGAACAAGCATGTATTCTACAAATGATAAATATATGTTTAAGTATTATAGATTAAACATTTTATTTATTCTTAAAATTTATTAGAAAAAAAGGTAACATAACCTTACATTCATGCTCTACTTTACTTATCTACATAATGTAAGATTTCTCACTAAGGTATTGATTTAATATACACTTTAAAATGATAATTAGTGTTGTTGAATTAAGTGGTCATATTAAATAACCACTTTTTTTAAGTATTGTAACAACAAGAAAGATTCAAACGAAAATTAAATAGGGGATTAATATTACTATTCAAGATGTCAAAACACCGAACTATCAATATCGTGTTCACGTTGCCTACAGAAAAACATGTTAATAATAATTAAACAGAGCACCCGGTTCGTTTTGATTCATAAAAAATTCTAAACGAATTTTAGCTAGCTTTGTATAATATTGTAATTCATGAAACAATTAAAAAAATTAAGGTGGATTTATTTTTTTATGATATTGACAGTGACAAAAGAAATGTTAACTAATCAGTGTTTTTAAGATACAAACATTTCAAAGATCTTATAACACTTTGTCTTAGTGAAATTTTAATTTGTAATTCTTACTGGATATTCTTAAAGAATAAAAGAAATTTGTATTGACTGGTTGGTTTTATACAGGAAATAAGGATAAACCGTTTTGTTTTATGAATGAAGAAAACATAAAAGAACTGAGCAATATTGGTAGATACTCCGCCTGACAATATACCATGATAAACTGACAATAAATGTTTTGTTTTTCCCAAGCCCAAATAACAATACCATTCCTTTTAGCCGAACAGATCGTTCAAATGCTATACCGTTTGTAGGTTTGTACTTTACGTACATGATTTTATTTTGCTCAAAATTAACTATTAAACTGATGGTTACATGACATTTTTGTTTTTTCTTCACTTGTAGATATTCATTTAGGTTTTCAAATTTATTTTTTATTAAATTAGTGTTATTATCTTGCTATTAGGTGTTTCAAAATCTAATAATTAAACGTTAATATATGTTTCAGTTAAATGTTTAGTAAATTAATAGTTCGACCTCTTATTAGGAAATAAACAAATTACATTATAGCATATTATTTAGATAGGAAGGTTCACACGCTTTGAGATTTTAAAAATATTTGACGATATTTCAGCACCTATTGCTAAACATTTCGTCGTAAAGAAATGACCAAATATTTACAGTAATCAACACAGGACATTTTCATTCTATTTACACTGACTAAGAGTTAAATAAATTATATAGGCAGTTACAGCCAAAGCAGAAAGTTTACATTTTTGTTGCAACTACAAATGAGCCATCCATTGAATTAACAAACCATATTTTTATTTATTTTTTATGCTAATAAAGAGAATAATAGCTGTGAAAATATGTCTTTTTTACTAACTTGGTTTTTTATTTTAGGCCTAAATAGACGAATCTGTTCACTAGGCTTGAAGTAAGTTTTAAAAAAATATCGTAATACCACCTACCACCACCATTTATCCTATTCTTTACAATACTATTACTGCATCTAGTGATGATTAACTAAATACAAAACATAATAGCTAAAAGAAAATGACAGACCTGGAGAGTATGAAAAACTTTGTTTAGTTGCACTTCACTCAATAAACACAAATGTCTGGCTGACATTTTCAGTCAGTACAAATCAATTGTCAGTAGTCAGTCAGTTCTGTAAGTAATACCTATCAATTAAAAGAAAATAGTAATCAGATAATTTAATTAGAATGTAAAAATGTGCAGATTATTACACACCTAGTACCAGTATTAGCGATCAGAATAACAGATTTGTCTGGGCTTTTAAAAGTCCAAATTTATATAAATAATGTGTCATTGGGTATATAAATAAATGACCTATAGCATTAAGAAATTATATATTTGTTAATGTTCTGATATTTTTACTCTGCCTCCCACCAAACTGCAGTAATATTATTACTAACGAAATTAAATTTAACATGGTTTAAAGAATATTTTAGTAAAACTGACCATCATGGAATGTTCTTCATTGTTTTGAGATAACAAGAAAATGTTTTTATATAATATAAATGTAAGTTTAAAAAACTTAAGTTTAAATAAAGGACTAACTAAAGTTTAAATAAAGTTTGCCACGTCTAATTTATACAAATTCTAATAATGGAATAAAATTTAATATTATATGATGGGTTAGTTTTATACAGCAAATAATGATAACCTGGTTTTTAAAAAAATGAAAAAAACATAAGATAACTGAGCAATATTGCTAAATACTCCTCCTGACAATATAGAACGATAAACTGCCAATAATGTTTCTTTTTTTCTCAAGCCTAAATAATAATTCCCTTCCTTTTTCAAACGTTATACCGTTTGTAGGCTTGTACTGTGCGTATATATTACTTTAAGGTTTTTGTAAACTAATATACTGTACCTTGAAATAGCTGTACAATTTACACATACAGTATACAATTTCAATGTATAAATAAATCAACATGCTTCTGCATGGCTGAAAACTTACTGGTGTAGTCTATATATATATATGTACTATGTATTTTTGTGAATTACACAATATAATGAAATTTAATTGTTAGATATTTGGAGTTTCTCATTTCATACGAATACATTTAATATGTATAAAAGTTTCATTTTTCACACAAGACATACGTTGATGGAAAATTTACGTTGACCTTCTCTTTCGACACACAATTAGAAGAACGGAGTTTCATAATTTAAATTAACAACGCAAATACATTTCATTGTATAGGGAAACATTTTCTCTTCTCTTTATTGGATTAGTTCACAAGTTTACGATAGATATTCCAAGTAGTGAACTTATTTATTACGAAACAATTTTGTTTTTAAAAAATGTTTTATAAATAAGAATGCTTAGTAAAACAAACCAAGGCTACCTAGTTAAAAATTTAAAATGTTTTGCAATATAAGTATTAAATTTAATAAATTAAACTGATGTATTTACTTGAAGTAGCTTCTTTGTATGATATCATATCCTTTTATATTTTTTTATTTGGGATTTTATATTTTTGGTCTTCTTATTCCAATATATGTTGATATTTTATTACTAAATGTATTAAAGTATTTTTAAACACTACCAACGTAGAATATCAAAACAAATTGCATACATTAAAAGAAGAAAAGTAAATCGTTCTGTGTGTTATTGATGTTTTTGTGTTAAAAGTACTAGAAGTATAAAATGTCCTAACTGAACACAAATACACTAATAAGTTAAGAACAGTACATTGAAATAAAAGACAATTTTAAAATTCTTAAAAATAAATATTTAAATTTTATTTTGTATTAACTTTAAATTCTTATATTAAAGTGCATTATAAAATGATTAGTCCACGTTTTAAATTAATAACTTGTGTAGATTTTATGACCAATCATTTGTTTTTTAGGTTAAAAGTTCATATTTTGCTCTTACCACAGTCTTTTTAACAAAATATGGGAATGCGGTATGGTTATAGGTTTATTTGCTAATATATATTAATAATTATCGTGACGTATGCTATAATATATTTACTGGAAATGATTGCGAACATGGCAAGTTTGGCACTATCCCAGTTTTATGGTCACATAAACTTGTTTGGTGCTCGGCCAGTTTGTCATGTAATTACTAAATTGTCAAAAGCCATTATTCAACTCAATAAATAACACATAACTAGTTTCACAAACATTTCAACAATTTAGATTTTTAGACAAAAAATTCTAGCATTCACCGTTCAATTTAATAAAAATACCCAATGTTATGCTATAATTAGTCAAGGTAAAGAAATATTTAAAATAAAAACTCATTTTTTGTTGGATCAGGACGAATTTGAGGTTACTATTTGGATCATCAATGTATGTAGTTCTTAACATAATACAATTGGAAGAATTTGTTAATGATAAATTTTTTATTGCGTAGTTGCAATAACTAAAATCTATTCCAATTGAAGTTGTTCCTATTTTGCTTAAATATTTTGATTAAGTTTATTAATTAAAATGTCAATTAGTTTAAAATTATTGTGAATGTTAAATGAATACATTGATACTGTTCAGAACAAGACGAATGTAAATTATTTTTGTGAGTTTAAAGCAATAATAAACAGCTTTAAAAATCCAAAGATAAAGACATGATTACAATAGAAAAGTATTGTAACCAATTGATGAAACGTGCAGTAAATGGATTGTTCATGGATTAAATGTACGCAAGTTTTGACAGTAATAGTAACTTGTTACATATTTATTGTAAGTAAAACAGTGTTAAATATTCAGATATTTCTATTTGGAGGTGATAGAAAACACAGATAAATGTTTAGAGATTAGATAAATAGATTAGAGTAAATACCTAGATATTACATTAAAACAGTACACACAAATTATGTATGAAATTAGTTTTGCTGCTTATGATAAGGTATTACATAAGCTCTAGTGATTCTGGGGTACTAATTGTTCCCAATTTAAAATTAAATATTTCCATGGTTATAAAATAAAAAGTTATCAAGCTATTTATGTCGAAACGAATTGTTGTATGTGCAATATTATGGTTACATGCGAATTTATAAAGCTTCTAAAACTGGTTTATTTCGCGTATAGTACAAATATGAGAAGAAATTAAAACAATATTTACCTAAATGAAAATCAATAATGCAAGACGAATTAGTAATTCTGATGCTACAGAGCAAACTATTTCAGTTGACATTATCTATGCCAATGTCATGGCAAAAAAAATGATATTGTACATATAAAACAACAACTTCACTGTAATCAGTGGTTATGATAATAATTCAAAAATTTAACATCATTACGTCAATGTTTCTGAAAACAACTGAACTAAAATTGTATTTAATAGTTATTATTTCATTTTTAATTGAAGTACGAATACTGATGAACCAAACAGTTTAATTACAAAATTGTTCATTTCTTTTTAAATTGGAGTACGGAACAATAAGTTTCACATATATAAGAATTACTTTCGAAACTGTCGAACCAACTACGATACTTCCTTTACTAAAATGTCTAGTGCCATTCTAGGACCATTTTATTGTGTAGTACATACAAATGGTGGATATGAATATAACATGTCAGATTACTATACGTTCCCTTACAATTAACCATCTCTGGGTGGCTTTATGAGAATTGTATGTACTACATTAAGTATAGAATACTAAACGTGAGCATATCCATCTCTGACACAACTTTAACTGCACTCACTTCAAGATAGTAACATGAAATGTAACATATAAACATGTCCTGAGTTCATACAATGACAACTAACTCTCTTTATAGTTTATAAGTTATTTACGTTTCACCACGAAACTTAATAAAAACATACAAAATAAACAAATGCCTCGTGGTAGATTACATATGAAATGGATTGTATTTTTAATTAATTAATTGCTTCCTCCAAGGATTGCGCAATAATAGTCTATAGTTTTTACTAAATTCATTGGAAATGCAAATAGTTTTAAGAACATATACAAATACAGAAATTATATTTTGACAGTTAAAGTATCTGCCTCCAAAGCTTACACCACAACATTTCACTGTACAAACATGGACAAATATGCTCTAAAATACTGTTGGTGCTACAACTATTCATGTTTTAAGCTTATTGTGATTCAATGGAAAAAAACATACACTGAATACAATAAAATATCTTAAGTAGATCTAATCTCACGTAAAATTCCATATATTGGGAAACATTCTCTTAAAGATAAGTTATCAGAGTGATGAGGTAGGTTTGTTGTTAATTCTAGGCTAAGGAGAGTTGTCAAAGTGTAATTAGATGGAAGGTGATTAGAGTGAAGCAAGCATACTTAGTGTTGATAGTGATCTTTAGTTGCATCCAACTAAACTAAACTATTGGAAATAAAATAACCAGTTTAAGAATAGTCTTTTATCCAAATTGATGAAACCATTGACGACAAGATTTTCACTTTGCAAGCGTCGACTTGTGTTTTAGATTTATAGAATAATTTACAAACTTATTTTTATTGTAAATTATGAAGTCTTTTAATTAGTATAATACGTGTTGGTACAAATAAAGTACAATTGAACGTCACACAACACAAATGTATATAAGCATAAAATGCATAAATATATTACAATATAAGTACAAAATGCACAAATTTTTTGGTGATCGATTTTGGTGAACCACGCTCACCTTCCTCAGACCATTCTTTTATAAATCCCTCTGGTCTGAGGAAGGTTAGCGTGGTTCACCGAAATCGATCGCCATAATATTTTCGCATTTTCTACTTGTATTGAAATATATTTGTGTATTATCTGCTATATAGTAATAAATTTGTGTTGTGTGACATTCACTTATAATTTTTGTAGATTATGTTCAATTAAATGTGGAATATAAAATTATAAGTCTACATAAACAAAACGTATGCCATTTATTGACAGAATAATTTAATCTGTTGACGCTATTCAATAAACCATCAATAAAATAAGAAATAAATCACTAAGCATTTTTATGGCGTTGATAATGTTCCTCGTTTCCTTCTTAACAGATATGATGTAATGTCTCCTATACCTGACTTGTCCATCAAATAGAGTTTACTAATGAACTAAAAAATTAAGTGGCCCCAAAGTCTGTTCTTCTTGTAGATTTATTCATTTTGGTGTATTAAAGAACGTACTCATCGGTATTTAGTATTATAGATTCTGTCATATATCAGCCATCTACTATCTACCATCTACTATATGATAGATTTCTCCTCATCATCATGGTTTAATAAAATATCAGTCAGCTGTTCGTGTTTTGCAGTTTCTGGTTTCTGCATGTGAATTTCAAGCACAATTTGATAACATTTATCTCAGTCAGTACTCCTTAAGTAAAAATAATATTTTTAAAGTTAGCTATACATCAGCTGTTATTGTAATGATTATTATAGATAAATTTCTAATGGAAAATCTGTTTATTACCTAATTATAATTCATATTAGGCTATAATATAAATTATATATTGATACGTTTATAAAATCCTGGTCGTCATTATTGAATTAAATTTAAAAATATGTATACATATTCATTAACAAAATTAATTTACCCAGACAGAATACATTAAAAATACTCATAAACTCTTAAGCTAATAACAATTTAATTGTATATAGAAACGTTTTAAAGCATTAAGATGGAGAATTTTTAAAGTTCATTTTTGAACAGCAATTTTAATGTAAATTAAATTATACACTTTACGAAGCTGGAATATGGCATGAAGAATAATTCACATAACATATAGAAACGATCGGTTATATAGACTCAAAAGGTAACCAATGTAATTCTACAACCATAACATGTGTTTATCAATTGAAAATAATCAAATTATATTTAGAACTTCATTCATTTTCATAAACAACCGTATTTAATTTATTAAAACCTTTGATGTTAAAGTAATACCAGATTCTACTATATATCTTAAAATAGCTTAATTGTTATAGATAAATCTGCTCATTATTCGTCAAGAATTACAATTGGTAATCCATTAAAAGGCTAACAAGGACCTCATGCTTTCCCAAATCGATGTCGTTAGTTCCCGCGTTCATTACCAGGGTTCGCTACTAACTTTACGTCTCCCAATGAACTGCCTCACGGTGCCGGTTGAACACCTGAGATTCACCATCGGCCATCTCGAAAATCAAATATGGGATATTTTATTGAAATATAATTTAAAATTAAATCATTTATTCTACAATAATTACCTATTCATAAGTGGTAAATGTTCTAGGCTTATATGGAAAAGAATAAACTTCACAGATTATTTCAGCAGAAATGGCCAAAAAAACAATAAGCCAAAATGAAAATGACAATCAGGAAGGAAAACATAAATTGACAAATACTTTTAATAATCAAATAGTTTAAAAGGCTTATTAAATTTTACTTTGTTTAGCTACTGTATTATTCATTATTCATTTCTAAGACGCCGACCGTAAAGATTTGGGCGAATATGAGGCGTGAATGAGTGTGATGAGTGTAGATGAACGAGTGTAGTCATTGTTACACTCTGAGTTCGACTTAGCTCAGAAAGGACTATTTATTAATAACCCAATAGCCAGGGCAACTATGGGACCTACAGTTTTACGTGGAACCCGAACTACGTAGTGTTGGTCTGATTTTCAGCTAACTGACAAGTTTGACACTCAGTTCTCTTCCCTACACAACACCCGAACCTTGACTGCCATTCAACACGGACAATCCAGACTTCTCTAGTAGTGTCTATATTGATGACAACCATTTAGCGGACGCCGTGTCTGTATTAAGAGATTCGGTATCATTATCACGTCATTGGAATGCCCTTTACAGTTTTACATAAATAAAACGATGAATTTCGTAGCTGTCTGATCCATTATAAACGCACAAAGTACTTAAATGTACGCTGTAATTTTAGCTGACCTCTCGCTTATTCTGAAAGGGGTTTCCCTTTGAGAGCAATCCTAATTCAATTAATACGAACGATATTTCGTTTGGGGAGAGCTCAAGTAAAATCTCACTCAATACAACGACTCTATTTGCTTATGTCACTACTATAATTATTTTTAATAGGTTTCTAAAAATGTTATGTCGTTAAATTATTATGTCGTCTTATTTTTACAATCAATAGGAATTTATACAGCTATTTACTTTTCAAATAAAAGTTTAAAGATCATTTTAGTAAGAGAGTTACAGTAAATCCAGAAATGATGTAGTGTACGTTTGACTACTCAAATAGTTTGTACATAATCCAGAATTATTTCAAGCAGTTCCTAATAGCACAGCCAAAATGAAAGCGCTTGAGGCATTGGAAAAATGTTAGCTGTTATTGTTTAGGCACATCACATCTTAAATGATTTTTACAATCAGACCTAAGAGCCTTATTTGTATTTCTACTTCCATACAGATTTTTTTTAAATGTAACATGGCAATGAAAAAATTACAAACAATGTTAAATAACACCTTAGTTGTTTGGAAATGTTACTATGACATGAGTTTTTAAACTTCAATTTCACAACAATAATCCAACCAACTATTTAGTGAAAAATGTGACAAAATGATACTAGTACCAATCATTCCATAGTGTTAGGTATAACCCTCAATCTTGTGATTGGAGAGTGTTGTAGCTATAAGGTAGAATTACGATTGGTTGGTACTACTGTAATGTTATCTGTGTACTGAACTGTCGTCTCCTCCTTAGTGTAATGTTGTGTGTGTGTACTGAACTGTCGGCTCCTCCTTAGTTTAATGTTATCTGTATACTGAACTGTCAGCTCCTCTTTAGTTTAATGTTATCTGTATACTGAACTGTCGGCTCCTCTTTAGTTTAATGTTATCTGTATACTGAATTGTCGGCTCCTCCTTAGTTTAATGTTATCTGTATACTGAACTGTCGGCTCCTCCTTAGTTTAATGTTATCTGTATACTGAACTGTCGGCTCCTCTTTAGTTTAATGTTATCTGTATACTGAACTGTCGGCTCCTCCTTAGTTTAATGTTATCTGTATACTGAACTGTCGGCTCCTCCTTAGTTTAATGTTATCTGTATACTGAACTGTCAGCTCCTTCTTAGTGTAATGTTGTCTGTGTACTGAACTGTCGGCTCCTCCTTAGTTTAATGTTATCTGTATACTGAACTGTTGGCTCCTCCTTAGTGTAATGTTGTATGTGTACTGAACTGTCGTCTCCTCCTTAGTGTAATGTTGTATGTGTACTGAACTGTCGTCTCCTCCTTAGTGTAATGTTGTCTGTGTACTGAACTGTCGGCTCCTCCTTTATGTAATGTTGTATGTGTACTGAACTGTCGTCTCCTCCTTAGTGTAATGTTGTATATGTACTGAATTGTCGTCTCCTCCTTAGTGTAATGTTGTCTGTGTACTGAACTATCAGCTCATCCTTAGTGTAATGTTGTCTGTGTACTGAACTGTCGGCTCCTCCTTAATGTAATGTTGTCTGTGTACTGAACTGTTGGCTCCTCCTTAGTGTAATGTTTTCTTTGTTCTGAACTGTCGGCTCCTCCTTAGTGTAATGTTGTCTGTGTACTGAACTGTCGGCTCCTCCTTTATGTAATGTTGTATGTGTACTGAACTGTCGTCTCCTCCTTAGTGTAATGTTGTATGTGTACTGAACTGTCGTCTCCTCCTTAATGTAATGTTGTCAGTGTCCTGAACTGTCGGCTCCTCCTTAATGTAATGTTGGCTGTGTACTGAACTGTCGTCTCCTCCTTAGTGTAATGTTGTCTGTGTACTGAACTGTCGTCTCCTCCTTAGTGTAATGTTGTATGTGTACTGAACTGTCGTCTCCTCCTTAGTGTAATGTTGTCTGTGTACTGAACTGTCGGCTCCTCCTTAATCTAATGTTGTCTGTGTCCTGAACTGTCGGCTCCTCCTTTATGTAATGTTGTATGTGTACTGAACTGTCGTCTCCTCCTTAGTGTAATATTGTCTGTGTACTGAACTGTCGTATCCTCCTTAGTGTAATGTTGTCTGTGTACTGAACTGTCGTCTCCTCCTTAGTGTAATGTTGTCTGTGTACTGAACTGTCGTCTCCTCCTTAGTGTAATGTTGTCTGTATACTGGACTGTCGGCTCCTCCTTTATGTAATGTTGTATGTGTACTGAACTGTCGTCTCCTCCTTAGTGTAATGTTGTCTGTGTACTGAACTGTTGTCTCCTCCTTAGTTTAATGTTGTATGGGTACTGAACTGTCGTCTCCTCCTTAGTGTAATGTTGTCTGTGTACTGAACTGTCGGCTCCTCCATTATGTAATGTTGTCTGTGTACTGAACTGTCGTCTCCTCCTTAGTGTAATGTTGTCTGTGTACTGAACTGTCGTCTCCTCCTTAGTTTAATGTTGTATGTGTACTGAACTGTCGTCTCCTCCTTAGTGTAATGTTGTCTGTGTACTGAACTGTCATCTCCTCCTTAGTGTAATGTTGTATGTGTACTGAACTGTCGTCTCCTCCTTAGTGTAATGTTGTCTGTGTACTGAACTGTCGGCTCCTCCTTAACGTAATGTTGTATGTGTACTGAACTGTCGTCTCCTCCTTAGTGTAATGTTGTCTGTGTACTGAACTGTCGTCTCCTCCTTAGTGAAATGTTGTATGTGTACTGAACCGTCGGCTCCTCCTCAGTGTAATGTTGGCTGTGTACTAAACTGTCGGCTCCTCCAAATGTAATGTTGTATGTGTACTGAACTGTTGGCTCCTCCTTAATGTACTGTTGTCTGTGTCCTGAACTGTCGGCTCCTCCTTAATGTAATGTTGTCTGTGTACTGAACTATCGGATCTTCCTTAATGTAATGTTGTCTGTGCACTGAACTGTCGGCTCCTCCTTAATGTAATGTTGTATGTGTACTGAACTGTCGTCTCCTCCTTAGTGTAATGTTGTCTGTGTACTGAACTGTCTTCTCCTCCTTAGTGTAATGTTGTATGTGTACTGAACTGTCGGCTCCTCCTCAGTGTAATGTTGGCTGTGTACTAAACTGTCGGCTCCTCCAAATGTAATGTTGTCTGTGCACTAAATTGTCGGCTCCTCCTTAATGTAATGTTGTCAGTGTCCTGAACTGTCGGCTCCTCCTTAATGTAATGTTGGCTGTGTACTGAACTGTCGTCTCCTCCTTAGTGTAATGTTGTCTGTGTACTGAACTGTCGTCTCCTCCTTAGTGTAATGTTGTATGTGTACTGAACTGTCGTCTCCTCCTTAGTGTAATGTTGTCTGTGTACTGAACTGTCGGCTCCTCCTTAATCTAATGTTGTCTGTGTCCTGAACTGTCGGCTCCTCCTTTATGTAATGTTGTATGTGTACTGAACTGTCGTCTCCTCCTTAGTGTAATATTGTCTGTGTACTGAACTGTCGTATCCTCCTTAGTGTAATGTTGTCTGTGTACCGAATTGTCTGCTCCTCCTTAGTGTAATATTGTCTGTGTACTGAACTGTCTGCTCCTCCTTAATGTAATGTTGGCAGTGCACTGAACTGTCGGCTCCTCCAAATGTAATGTTTTCTGTACAGTGAACTGTCGGCTCCTCCTTAGTGTAATGTTGGCTGTGTACTGAACTGTCAGCTCCTCCTTAGTGTAATGTTGTCTGTGTACTGAACTGTCTGCTCCTCCTTAGTATAATGTTGTCTGTGCACTGAACTGTCGGCTCCTTCTTAATGTAATGTTGTCAGTGTACTGAACTGTCCGCTCCTCCTTAATATACATGCTGGAACGCTTGTTACTACTACAGTGGCAAAACTGATACTAGACACATAACTATTTAAATCTTCGTCTTATCAGTGACTGACTAAAGTTATCCTACTTAATAAAGGGGACATATTGTATGTTTAATTGTTTATAAATAACACAAAAAAGCTTAATAATTTCTTCAGCATTTTCTTAATATTATGATTTGTACTGATGCAGATAGTTGCATAAATTTTTGGTAGCTTCCATTTAGAACTTTTATTAATTTTTTTAAATTCAAGTTTTTAGTTGATAGTCAAACTTTAATTCAATTTTTATTTTCATTTAATAGGATCCCAAAATTATAGATGTATCACAGAAGGATATACCTTAAATGTTTAAATATCTATCTGAATACTACTATCACATACGTATAACCGTATTATAATTTTTTATGTATTCTAGTTCACTAAACATGTATTGGGGTGATAACAATAATATATTATTAATTTTTTTTTTTTTTTTTGCAAACGATAACACTATTTATTTAATATACTTCTTTTGTATTTTATTTTTTATACATTAATACTTCTTCTGATTATACTTTAAATTAACATTCAATTTTATTTAAAGGTTTAGTTATTACAAAAATGACATAGAATTTGCAACATCAGTTTTTATTAAAAAGTTAAAACTAAATTTGAAACTGTAAATACTTCCTACAGTGGTGATTACCCACCCGCTCACCCATACACCTACCGTGGTGATGATCCACCCGCCCACCCATACACGTACTGTGGTGATTACCTACCCGCCCACCCATACACATACCGTGGTGATGACCCACCCGCCCACCCATACACGTTCAGTGGTGATTACTCACCCACTCACCCATACACGTCCAGTGGTGATCTCTCACACACACACACACACACACACACACACACACACACACACACACACACACACACACACACACACACACACACACACACACACACACACACACACACACACACACACACACACACACACACACACACACACACACGCACACACACACACATACACACACGCGCGCACACACACACACGCACACACACACACACGCGCACGCACACACGCATGCACGCACGCACACACGCACACATACGCACGCACCCATACACGTACATAGGTATTGATGGGTGGGTGGGTCAATACCAATGTACGTGTATGGGTGGGTGGGAGGGTCAATACCACTGTACGTGTATGGGTGGGTGGGTTAATACCAATGTACGTGTTGGTACAGTATATGGGTGTACTTATATTTTTCATATATATATATATATCTTATATGAAAAATATAAAACAATGTATAATGTTCACTTAAGAACTACCCGTTTTGGAAATAAAACACTACAGCTTAATTTTTGAGACTCAGTGGGTTCTCTGAGTCTCAGATCACATCACAGTATGGGCGAAACGTCTGGTCATCTTGTAAATATTGTAGTTAGTCCCTTGACGCGGTTGTCACCGGGAAATGTAGATTCTAGTTATAAGTTTATCTAAATTCATTTTACTTTTATTTAAACCTTTTCAATAATTAATTTTAGTTTTGTACATTTTGATGTCAAGCCACAATAGACTTTTTTCTCTGTATATTTTGATTTATTTGACAACCTAATATTAATTTCAGTGTAATCCAGTACACTCAGTTATGTTATATGTATGTCCAGTAATAACAGCTGTTATTATTATTAAAGTAAAGTTGAATGAATGTGCTCATGACCCACCCGCCCTCCCATACACGTAGAGTGGTCATGACCCAACCGCCCTCCCATACACGTAGAGTGGTCATGACCAACCCGCCCTCCCATACACGTAGAGTGGTGGTAGAGTGGTCTAAACATTTTTAAAGTTCCAATGACACGTAGTAACTTCATTTATCTACGTACTTCAGAGGATTAATTTTAAATAAAACTGGTTCTGTATGTATTACAAAGAGTATATGTTACATAAATATCTAAGTATTCATATCTTTGTTGTGTCTTTTGTACCTATGTTAGCTTAATTATTAATTATATACTTCATCTGAACAAGTTTCTTTTTACTAAACAGCATCAATCAACATCAGATCACATCTCAAACGATCTCAGAAGTTAAATTGCAACGCCTAGGGACTTAGAAACGCAATTTGAAACTAATCAAAGCCCCTTTGACCTGTCCTAATATTAAGTGGTCTGCTTAAAGTACAAAGAATTAAAACTTTTTGTACGTCTGTTTATAATTCTTGTTGATCATTAACATTAAATCAATAACTTAATCAGTATTGGCTGAAATGGTTAGTACATTTTATTTATTTAAACTAAAGACGCTGATCATAAAAATATGGACTTTAATTTAGTGTGATAAGTGTATATGAGTGGCTTCAGCCATTATTACAAACTAAGGCCGACTATTCCTTTGAAAGTGTCACTAATTAATATGCCAATGAGAAATCAACAGCTGGTGGTTATCAGCTAACCATCCAACATTTGTTATGACTCTGATTAAGATCGAACTGAGATCAGTGTGACAATCTAGGCTTTAACAAGGTACACTAACGATTATGTATTATAAAATATTAGTTTTTAGCACATTCAGAACAATAAGCAGGGTACGTTAACCCCACAATGAAATAGTTTATTATTTACATTTTTAAAGGTCATATTTCATACTACTTATAACGATTTTTTTGTATTTTATTTTTGCGTATTTTATAAGATCTCCTTAACCTCAAATATGACCATGAATAGTGACTTCCTGTTTACTTAACCTCCACAGGCTTAAACTGACTATCCTAAACTCACTCACCTTAACAGGGAAAAAATAATAATAAAGTATAATTAATTACTATATTACTTACTTCGAAATAGCAAGAATAGGCTTCCCTAAACCTCCTGCACCCACTTCTACTTAATGTAACAAATGCTACTGGCTGCCTCGTTCTTACATTAAATAAAAAACACTATTGTGACCCTTACAAACTATCTTGCACAAGTACTTAACTAATGCCTGCCCTTCTACTAACCCTCCACACAGACAAAACATTTGACTATATTCTTCCCATATTTAATCTTTAATCGTTCAAGAGTACTGATGTACTATTTTTGTAACTATTGTGATATACAAATTTTCTTTGGAAATTACCTATTAATTCCACTCCATCGTATAATAAAGAGTATAACAAAGCAAGTTCTTAAATGTAGCACGTTATAGTAAGTTAACTATTTAAAATTTATTTAATGATTGATTTGTATGTATATTGTTAGTCGAATATCATTTGTTTCTAAATATTTAAAAATTTATACATTTCTAGTATATAGTGATAGTGAAAATTAGCAAATAAAGTTTGTAACGGACCTGTATATTGTAAAATAATTAAATACTCTATCAAACCAACACTTCTTTATGAATTTTAATTTGAAATAGTTAGCATCATTCTTTTTATTCATGGCTCACTCATGCATGTCTTGTCAGTATGATTCTAATCCGTAAGGTTTCAAATTTCCAAACGCCTTTTACATAATTAGTAATCTTGAATCAATTACTGTTCCTCAAAAGAAGTTACTAATCCCCTTTTCCTAATTCCACTTTTTCCTTAACGTTATTCGCAAATATTTCCAACCACCTTTTTATCCTTACTTATAATTAGGTTAAGGCAAAAATAAGGAACCTTCTGATATATTATTCCTGGATAACATTTTAAACGGAATTATAATTTTCATAGGAATATATTTGCTAAACAACTAATCATTCAAAATATACACCAAAATATTAGCAGGTTATTTTAGTTCTTTCCAAGTGTCATCTCATAAATTGTTATGTGTCAGGCCTATGTTTGTTTAGACCACATGACGAATAGGGGTTAAATCAGTTTATTAGGTTTTCAAGATGAATACTGATACATTATATAATACATACATTAATAGTATACTATATAAAGTTATGCAAAGCAGCTTGCAGCTGTAGAAAGGCAAAATGTAAAAACAGTGAACAGTACAAAGTGTAGGAGATAGCATAATTTTGTGTGTAAGTATTTTTTTCATTATTTTATGTATATATATTTTATCTTTTCTAAAATAATATATTTTATTTTTTCATATATTTTCATTAATTCATGTGTAAAAGGATTCATTATTTTATATGACTTTGTTACATTATGAATCCTTTTCGAAATATAATTATTTGGATTTTAAAAAACTTCAATCCACAAATAATTTGTGCAACTGATTTTTCAATGGCTGTTCCGAAACGAAATGGTAAATAATGGTTATAATATTATATTTACCATTATAATTATTCGGTGTAAAATAACCTAACTATCACTATCATAAGTTTTTACATTTCTTTATATTTAAGGTTTAGTACGGTAAAATTTAATTTCATTTTTATCAATACAGTAGATAGAAGGAATATATTACAGCATAGTTACGCACCCAAAGAGATAGCAGCTTAAAATAATAAAAAAAGTTTCTTTTGTCTCATATTTTAGTTACTAAGCAGATAAAGATCAATATTTAATATCACAATGCAGCTTGGTTAATGTATGTGGAAAACGATCGTGTACTTAACTGCATTACTAGGTCTTGCGTGCAAATGGCCATATAATTAAACCTTGGGTTGATTGTAATCAAAGGAAGTGGGGCAATTAAACGGAGAAGACTCCCAGATAATTACTGCTTCTGGTTCTCTTGGAGGAGTTAAAATTAGAAATGTTACCACAAAAATATAAATAATATTAACTTCCACCCTTATTATCAAATATATAGGCCTACATTACATTTGTAATCTAAATTTAAAAAATGAACATCAATATGCAGCTTGAAAAAACTAAATAAAAGTGTAAAAAATAGAAACATACACCAAATGCATTTATGTTATGTGTAACCCGTGTCATGTCTACATGATTTTATAAATTGTGTGTATTCAAAATATCATTGAGTCAAAACGTTTTCTAGTGTATTTGTCAATAGCAAGGTTTTAGAAATAATATGAAGTATCCTTTAATCAAGAGTCCTCAATAATTGATAAAAGAATTATGAATAATGAAAAACAACTCAGATTGGAAAACAACTATGAATTCTAATGTAATTTTTCCAATTTTCCTTTTTTTTAAACAATAATTCCACTATAGAAACAGATTTTGATTGTTCCATCTCGTGGCATTTTATATTCATGAATAGATACATTGCGGATATAAACCACAATTGCAACTAAATATTGAAAACTACTTAAAATATTTCATAAATTAGCAATTGGTTTATTAAAATATTAAAATACCATTACTGTGAAATTTGACTTAAAGTTCGTATTCATGATTAGAAACCATGTTTCCTCTAAGAAATTCACTCTTTATTGGAATTAAATTTGTTCATATAAGCTAAAATACATTCTGGAAAGCTCTGAAAACATTCACTGGTAATTGTTATGAAATAATCAATAGCCAAGTAAACGTTGTAAGAGTTACATTTATTTACAATTATAGTTTACTGTTAGAAAATTAATGTTTTTATACTTAAAATAATTATGTTAATATTTTAAGAGATTATATTTATAATACTGTATTATAATAAATGATTAGGGTTATCAGTTATTTAAAACGAATCAAATATCAAGAAAGTTTAGGACTTAGATACGGAGTTACTATTGGTATAAGAAATTGTTTATAGGTGAAAAAATATTCAACTCATTCGTTTTATCTTTTTTTTTAGTTTGTCCCAGCTTTTTCTGCAGTATTTTTGTATGTTTACCTATTTTTATGGAGAATTAATCTACATACTGTATTTTGCATCTAATAATGCAATAATGGGTGTCGAGTTCGTAATCGGGGTATCATGTAGGCAGATCTAGTGTTCGCCATGTGGACTGGGGCAGCACCGTTGTCAGTCCCTCCTCTTATTGTTTAAGTAACCGAGTATATGTATGCAAAATCAATGAGAAGTAATTATATAAATTTAATTTTAACTATAACTGTCGATTCGTAATAACAATCGTTGCAGTTTTCTTCTAAAAATAAAGTTCAATATTTTTTTTTTTTTTTTTTAACCCTATACTGATACCATGTACATACTCTCTAAACTCAATTATTGTTTAGGGAGTACTAATTTATGAAGAATATAAACCAAATAGGACGATTTTATTTGTATTTTGCGAATTTTAATTGATAGGAACATTTAAATTTCAAATATGCTCTTAACTTAAACCATTAATTATAATCTTTAAATTAAACCTGAGAAACAATTTTAATTTGATAATAACTAATACATTATGTATTTAGGTGATATAAACAGTTTCTTTTTTACTGTTAAAAATTACGGATTTTTGATGAGCTGTACTCGATCGAACGATGGCTGTACTCCGGATACTTCGGCGGTCGTCACTGCTGCGTTCTTGATTTCCTCTTCCCACGTGGGTTTTATTAAGTTCTCCCTTCTGACTTTGGCGGCTTTCAGTCGCCTCGAACTGGGATCGTTCTTCTGGGATAACAAATCCGTGGCGAGCAGCAAGTATTTGTACACTATCCAGTCCTCGCCTGTGTACTTGTCTTCGTTTACGAAACTTTTTCTGGTGAAATCAATTTAAAATCATTGCATGTACACACACATTATCGTAACTGTGTTTGTTTTGTTAAAGTGTTTTTGACTCAAAATAGTACATAAATCAATGAATAGATTATTTTTAATCATGGACGTATAATAATAACTTATTTTATAATAAAACTGTAAAAATAAAAAAAAATATAAATTAATATTAGTTTAAATCATTTAGAATAACTAACTATTGTTTTTAACTATTTATTAATACAAGGTATTCATATTTTATATGAGTGTATTATGTACATAGAGCCTATATATGTAATGACTATGATTACAAAAAGAAATATTGCCGATAGAATATTCCAATATAAGACGTTATGAGAAAACAAACAGTTTTGATCGTCTAACGGAGAATATTAAGTCGGTAAAGAACAATTTACTGCTCTATAGGGATCTGATATTCCCCCAATGGTTATGGAGAATCACTTTATGGTTACTGGAAGGGTAAAGACATCTCGTTCAATTGTTACTGAGACGTTCTAAAATAACGAAGTGGTAAATCTTTTGACAGAACTTAACATTAGAGCGGGACATGTCATTCCGCTTTTTAATTTTTATTGAAAAATTATATGAATATATTTGTATTGAAAAATGTAAAAAAAAATTTTATTTAGGTAAAGTAGTATAAGTATCACCATATTTATTCAAATCGCTTAAACATTTCTGTGCTAAAATTTTAAAAATATCAGTGTAAAGGATTCTCTAAAGTCTGTGTATGAAAAGTATTTGCTAACTCTATATATTTATCTGGAATATTAATACCAAACATAATAAATAAAATTAGCTTGGATTTGACTTTTTTAATGACTTTTTTAAGTCGTAAATATTTTGAGTGGAATTTTGTTATGAGTCAACACAATTAAACCTAATACCACTGTATGTGTAGGGCCGGATTCCGCTCCCGAAACGGTACAATAGCTTTGACATCCAATTCATACGTGAGGTTTGTGTAAGCTGTTATATAAACGAAACATAACAGCTTGTCACAAGCTTTGTGTTATAGAGTTGTTTGACGGTATTGACATTACATCTTTTTATCAAAGTCTCTCTGTTACTATGGCTCCTATACCTTATGTCGAGACAGGTAGACGTGTTTCGTGTAAGCTGATATACAAACAAAACAGAACAGCTTGTCACAGGCTTTGTATTATAGATAAGTTTGACAGTTTCAGTATCGTATATTTTATCAAAGACTCTCTGTTACTATGGCTCCTATACCTTATGTCGAGAGAGGTAGACGTGTTCGTGTAAGCTGATATACAAACAGAACAGAACAGCTTGACACAGGCTTTGGACTAAAGAGGAGTTTGACAGTATTGGTACGTATATTTTATCAAAGTCTCTCTGTTACTATGGCTCCTATACCTTATGTCGAGACAGGTAGACGTGTTTCGTGTAAGCTGATATACAAACAGAACAGAACAGCTTGTCACAGGCTTTGGATTATAGAGAAGTTTGACAGTTTCAGTATCGTATATTTTATCAAAGTCTCTCTGTTACTATGGCTCCTATACCTTATGTCGAGACAGGTAGACGTGTTTCGTGTAAGCTGATATACAAACAAAACAGAACAGCTTGTCACAGGCTTTGGATTATAGAGGAGTTCGACAATATTGGTGTGCTTTCAATAATCAAAATCTCGAGCTCCTTTATCTTGAGCTTTATGCCATGAATAAAAGAAGAATAATCTTTGCGAATAGACCTTAGCACTTTATTTAGTTTATACATATTTGAATATATAATTTTTATGAATCGTTTTTAAAATATATCAAGGATATAATATTATTTATTCTAGGCCAATAGTATTTTTTACTATTTATTTAATGATAAACTCAAAAAATATGTTTTAAATCTACAGATTCATTTAAAATATTTTCAGTATAATATGAATAAAGGGTACTTTATTGAAATTGTAACTGTAATTATTTTTTTACAGGTGTTTCCACTTTTTTCTAAACCTAGTCTAGTCCACACGTAACAGAAGATTTTACTATTTTTCTTTCAAAAGTTATAGTTACTTTTTTAATATATTACAGTGATTTTCAATTGTTAAGAGGAAAAAAATTAGGACTGGTCTTTAACAATTAAGTCGATGTAATAACTCTGTATCAATAATTCCAAACTGACTGGCTTAAGTACATTGTAGTAATAACCTGCTGTTAAGTGAAATATAATTATTGCTTCCTTGTTGCACTATTTTCCCTTTAGATAATACGAGTTCAAAAAGTTACATTTTGCTATAACGGTGACATAAAATAATTAAATTTTTTAATGGTTGAGCCTGTTAATGTAATAACACACAAGAATTCTGTGAATGCCACCTGATTAGTCTCTTTGCTCCATTTACTATGCAAACATCAGAAGAAACAACCTCATTCACCAACCTTCTTAGTTATAGGCCTTGGTCCATATAAGGAGGTCTTCGTGAATATAGAGTGGCCTCGCTTGTTACTCCCTTATTCTTGGCTTTGGTCCGTATAATTGGGTCGTCAATACAACGGAGTATTTCCACACGTTAACCTACTCAACCATAGGCCCTGACCCACACTATGTAGTTCTCGTCATATTAGCCCTTCAAAGTCATTAGCCTTGGTCCATATAAGTTGGTCTTAGTTAAATTATAGTATCCTTACACGTTAACCTACTTAGTCATAGGCTATGGTCCATTTAAGGTGGTCTTAGATACATTAGAGTATCCTTAGACGTTAACCTACTTAGTCATAGACTATGGTTAATTTAAGGTGGTCTTCGTTACATTATAGTATCCTTAGACGTTAACCTACTTAGTCATAGACTATGGTCAATTTAAGGTGGTCTTAGATACATTAGAGTATCCTTAGACGTTAACCTACTTAGTCATAGACTATGGTCAATTTAAGGTGGTCTTCGTTACATTAGAGTATCCTTAGACGTTAACCTACTTAGTCATAGACTATGGTCAATTTAAGGTGGTCTTAGATACATTAGAGTATCCTTAGACGTTAACCTACTTAGTCATAGACTATGGTCAATTTAAGGTTGTCTTCGTTACATTAGAGTATCCTTAGACGTTAACCTACTTAGTCATAGACTATGGTCCATTTAAGGTGGTCTTAGATACATTAGAGTATCCTTAGACGTTAACCTACTTAGTCATAGACTATGGTCAATTTAAGGTGGTCTTCGTTACATTAGAGTATCCTTAGACGTTAACCTACTTAGTCATAGACTATGGTCAATTTAAGGTGGTCTTCGTTACATTATAGTATCCTTACACGTTAACCTACTTAGTCATAGACTATGGTCAATTTAAGGTGGTCTTCGTTACATTATAGTATCCTTACACGTTAACCTACTTAGTCATAGGGTATGGTCCATTTAAGGTGGTCTTCGTTACATTAGAGTATCCTTAGACGTTAACCTACTTAGTCATAGACTATGGTCAATTTAAGGTGGTCTTCGTTACATTAGAGTATCCTTAGACGTTAACCTACTTAGTCATAGACTATGGTCAATTTAAGGTGGTCTTCGTTACATTATAGTATCCTTACACGTTAACCTACTTAGTCATAGGCTATGGTCCATTTAAGGTGGTCTTAGATACATTACAGTATCCTTACAAGTTAACCTACTTAGTCATAGACTATGGTCCATTTAAGGTGATCTTCGTTACGTACAGTATCCTTACACGTTAACCTACTTAGTCATAGGCTATGGTCCATTTAAGGTGGTCTTAGATACATTAGAGTATCCTTACTCATTAACCTACTTAGTCATAGACTATGGTCCATTTAAAGCGGTCTTCCTTACATTACAATATCCTTACACGTTAACCTACTTGGTCATAGGCTATGGTCCATATGATGTGGTCTTCGTTGTAATAGTGTATCCTTACACGTTAACCTACTTATCCATAGGCCTTGACCTACCTATTTGTTATATTAGAGTACCATTACGTGTTATTTAACTTAGTCATTGGCCTTGGTCCATATAAGGTGGTACTCGTCACAATAGAGAAGCCTTAAACGGTTACCAATTTAGTGATAGGCGTTGGTCCATGTAAGTTGTTTACCTTATTACAGAGGCCCCTTGATCTTTAGCCACGTTCAAAGTTTAAAGTTTATCAATGTCTTATATTGATCAGGTTTTGTATCTTTATTGAAGGTCACACTGCCATAATTGATTTATAATGTTACTATGGGAGGCTGATGCCCTTTATACTTCACTCTGCCAAATCCCTATGGACTGTCCTCTACGAGGATCCATCCTCCCGACTATCCACATACTTCGATGATTACCTTCCCACCCACTCAGACGATTGTCTAATAATTAAGAAAGAATAGACTTTGTTTCGCTACCAATTGTTATTTATAATACATGGAGCAGTACTCGGTATTTATTTCAAAACTTACAATCACAGTAGCTAATCAGACTGATCTTAAACGATATACGTTTAACTTAGTAATGCCAACTCCCTACTTCAGTTTCCACACATAAATATCTTACTATATCCTACTAATTCACTATTGTTGTTTATTTATGATAGATCAACAAATTATTCTACAATTTTTGCAGTAAATATTCCACCAGTAAAAGTAACAATTTACTAATAAAAATTATATTAATGTCGTCTTTTATAAAAATATAAATCTGTGATCGCCTTTTTATACCCAATGGGTTTAAAATTATTTTTTGTATTCCAGTTCTATAATGTCAATAATATTACTGCCCCAAATAGTTATTTTAAATTTGATTAACATTGGGAATCCAACCATACAAAATATAGTCATCAGTAATGAGTTGAAAGGTGCAGAATAGATACATGGCTGTATACTACCAAAACATACCAATTCTTGACTTTCTATACAGTCGAAAACTTCCTGTAAACTTAATTCAAAGTCAACATTGAGGATGATTTATTGGTCTGTTTGGGTTCCAACATTACGCCATAACTTTTTCAGGAAGAACTGATTTGAAAAGCTGAACTTCTCATTAGGGCTTTTTGAAAAGAGAATTCATTTTCACTTGACAAATATATTCAATGTGATTTCAAAGGGAATAGACAACATCCTGAGTTCATTTAACATTCTTATTTACTCAGAGTTAATCATGTAAACCCAAAAAATCAACTGATTATTAAGTGATCAACTAGTATTAATTAAAATAAAAAATCTATGACAATCTAAAATATCTGTTTATCATATTCTAATAGAAAGTTTACATGATTCAGTTATTATAATAAAAAATACATCATATAGATAGTTTTATTATATTGGGTTGTACGATAAATATATATTGATAATAATGGAATATAATGAATGGTAATCCAGTTCCATAGGCTCCTGTTGTTGACTGTTTACATAGTTTGTCACGGTCCGACCCAGAAAACCACAATAGTGATTACTTGATTAATTGGCATTTCTTTTACAATATAAAATAAAGCCAACCTAAAATATCATTTTGGATTATATCAATAGTTGGTAAAAAATTAAAGTTATTCCTGATATTAACTAACAATAATTTACTTTAGACCAGAGTAAGTGTGTGGATGGGTGGTTGGGTCAGTTCCATTGTTCATTAGAAGTCATCATTATTGTTTTTAATGTATGGTGGACCACATAACTATTACAGTATATATATTTGAGGAGGGTTAAGGAAAATTTATTACCAAATTCTAAGCCAAAAAAAGTACTACATTGCAGACATGATGTTCCGTTTTAGTGTTAAACATTTAATAATAAATTATGCCTAGCAGAAAAGAATTAATTATAGTTAAATATTTAAAAAATTTTTTTTAGAATAAAGGTCAAAGCAGATTAAGAGAACATGATGGGTGATGTTATTTGAGAAGTTTAAAAAAAAAAGAAGATTATTGCTAATAATAACACATGTCATCATAATTTACGGTAAGAGAAACAAGAAATTCACTTTTCACAGTATTTTTTTTAATACCTTGCTTCACATTGCATCGTGCAAAATATAATGCTCGGTGCAACGAAAGTTGTTGCATAATCAAGAGTTATTCTTAAAACTTACCTGTTATTAACTATAAATATTATACAAAATATTTTCTTACGTAGTATTTCGATATCAACAATAACGGATTTATTTCTTTATTTGATATAAAATGTCATAGTTTAACTCTAATTAAGCATAAGACAACTTAGGTGGTGGCCAAACCACGTGTTGTTGTGTTTGGACTTGGACGAGAACCTAAACTGATGGTAATAACTGTCATAACCACTAACAGAGTTATTCTCTGGTGTGGAAATGTTAAAAATAAAAATTAAACATAAGTTTGAGAAACACGAAGAAAAAAAAATATTTACCCAAGCAGTATTAGGTCTATTAAGAAAACAAATATCTTTGTCGATTGAAATAGTGATTAATTAAAATGTATATAATTATTAACAAATTTATAACGTAATGACTACGTAAATATATTTGTTAATTGTGGCCTTGACCGGAGGGGTCCGACGTTACAGTAAGATAACAGAGTCAAGCAACATCTAGCGTGACTGTCCCTTGGATGGGTGACCGACTGAGTGATCTCGTCCTTCGCAGCCCACCTGCCCGGTCACTGATGATAGTTCGGAACTCACCCTTGATCTGTTGATCCCCATGTTAAGTGTTACAGAGGGCTCCTTAGACCTAACTTTGGCTGGTAACATAAGATAAATGTTAACTTTTTTAAATGTCTGTTTTATATTACTGTCGTTAGTTACACCTTTCCTAGTGAGCATAAATAAGTCCTTAATTATTTATTTCTAGTTATTAGAGTTACTTCAAGGCTAATCTGGTACAAAATTAATTAAAACATTTGCAGTGACTGGTTATGTACTCCAGCCTGTTTACTTGTATCGGTTTGCTCACAAAACATTTACAGTTAAAAATATGTTGTTAGTTGGAGTGTCATACTTTACACAAAGTGTATACCAGATATAAAATATAAATAAAATAGTACAAGAACAACTTTACTATTTGTTCATCCCATTTACCAACGACGATATTTTATATCTGAACCTTCATGTACCTTGCACATCGTTAAAACATATTGTTAATAAGTCAAAACCTCTCCTAAGGTCCCTTCTTGTTTTCTAAGCATATGATTTTACTAAGCTTCTTATATACGTATAATTAATTAACTTACAAGCTTCATTGTTGTGATACTTCGGTAGGTATCTTATGGTTCTTATACTGGGTATATATAAAGTCTGGGTACGACTTAATATTTAATAACCCACAGCAGATAAAATATATGAACTTTGCATAGTATAGTATGGCTGCGTAAAATATTTTCCCTTACTATTAACATGACATGCCTGCCATGGGAGGACGGCACGCAGAGAAAGTCTTACAAATGTTTCGTTTAATATTCCCTGATTTTGACATTGGCTTACATTGAAGATTTTCGTTCTAATCCTCGCGAGTTCTCCCCTGGAAAAAGTACATATTGCTAATGAAGTCAAAAAGTATGTTTTTTGTAATTATGATGATGTACAATATTTCACTTTTAAAAGTGAAGTCAACAAAATTTGCGAAAGAGTTTCTATATCCCCCCGTTTGTATAAGATAACGCAAAATAAACCGGATAAATATTGCTCAGTACTTAAAAAAACGTAAATTTCTTCATTAGCAATTCAATGTTTGTGAATGAGGCATGAATACAAATTGAAAATAGTATTTGAAGACCATCTGGATGGAACTACAACTGGTATGGTTTAGGTGGGTGCCCACCTATTGGTTGTGGGGGGGGGGGGGGGTTATTAGATATAATTTTTTAGTTTTAGATGGTTAAGTAGTAGTACTCTCTTTAATTTTAGACAACATTTTTATTCATGTTTGTATTAGTAAACAGATAAATGCGTCCTATTAATCTTCATTCATTGTTTTGAGACTTGTAAAATATTAATAATTAAATCATAAATAATAAATCATTCATTTTAATATTATAACTAGAAGGAGAATAAGAGATGGAGCAAATTAACATTCTTAATTTTAATTCAGAACTGCTTTTGAAAATTAAAAAATATTTCTAGTCTAGACCTGGGCCGTCTATCAATACTAACGTGATAATAATTACAATCATAGTGCAACTATACTAACATTTCGTTTAGTCATTACAAGCAAAAGTTATTTCCCAAACTATTATTTCTCCATTCGGACAATTCTATTCAGTACGGATACACTGTAAAAGATCTCATGTGTCTATTGTTTACTAATACTAATTAAATAAATTATTTTAGAGTATAATCAACGGGGTAAAACGATAAAATGACGGTGAATTTCCAAACAAGAAAAATATAATAAATTAACTTAATACCAATGCACGTGTAGGAATGGGCGGATGGGTCAGTACCACTGCGCGTATAGGGGAGGGAGAGTGGGTCAATACCACTTCACGTTGTAAGGGTAGACGAGTGGTTCAATACCACTTCACGTGTAAGGGTGGACCAGTGGTTCAATACCACTTCACGTTTAAGGATGGACGAGTGGTTCAATACCACTTCACGTGTAAGGGTGGACGAGTGGTTCAATAGCACTTCACGTGTAGGGATGGACGGTCAAATTCCAAGATTATGGTTCGGTGTAAGGGAGTACTGTTTAGTCCTGACCTTGTCATTGTCTGTACAATAAATAGATTATTCAT
Organism: Stictocephala bisonia; assembly: GCA_035578905.1. NCBI lineage: Eukaryota > Metazoa > Arthropoda > Insecta > Hemiptera > Membracidae > Stictocephala > Stictocephala bisonia. The sequence continues at coordinate 221,035 of JAQJVL010000952.1, read as the reverse complement.
TTAATTTTATCGATCGATCGATTTTATAATTTTATCGTATCGATGAATAAAAATAAAAGATCAACTAACGCCAAATTGATTCTAAATAAAAATCTATGTGGGAATCCGTTTGTTAAAATGAATATTCTGAGAAAAAAAAGAAGATATTCAAAAAACATAATATAAATGTATTGTTCAGAACAAGTCAACAAATAAAAAACCTATTGGAAACCCCAAAGTCAAAATTAAATGAAGAAGATAAATCTGGAATATATAAAATTAATTGTGATGAGGTGTATTATTATTTTTTAAATCTACCATGTATTTGAAATATTTACATTATTATATTTTGTAAACAAATATTTTTAAATTAGAATTTTGGCGTTGTCTGATGATGCCTACATTGTAGGCGAAAGGCCTCACAGAATAAATCATTTTATTGGAATAGATAATAATTCTGAAAAATATTTACAATTTCCAATAAAGAACTCAAAAAAAGAAATACATAAATGTTTTTTTTATCAATATTAAATTAGAGTATATTTTTTGTAATAAATACAACTAAGTAAATAGCTGACATATTATGTGCAATAACAATCACCCAACTAGAAATGTAAATCACAACAAACTACAAATTTATTAATTACATGTTATGAATATATTAGAACCTGCAGTTATATTTTTATCCTAACTCACTAAAATATGTACAGTCTATGAGTAGAATCAGCGTTATTTAATGACCATCTTGGCCAAATTACGCACAACAATTAATTATATTTAGTTGTTAAGGTTTTGGTATTGTGGTATTGACCCACATGCCACCCATACACGTTCAGTGGTATTGACCCACCCGCCCACTCATACACGTACAGTGGTATTGACCCACCCGCCCACACATACACGTACAGTGGTATTGACCCACCTGCCCACACATACACGTACAGAGGTATTGACCCACCTGCCCACACATACACGTACAGTGGTAATGACCCACCTGCCCACACATACACGTACAGTGGTATTGACCCACCCACCCACTCATACACGTTCAGTGGTATTGACCCACCTGCCCACACATACACGTACAGTGGTATTTACCCACCCGCCCACACATACACCTACAGTGGTATTGACCCACCTGCCCACACATACACGTACAGTGGTATTTACCCACCCACCCACACATACACGTACAGTGGTATTGACCCACCTGCCCACACATACACGTACAGTGGTATTGACCCACCCGCCCACACATACACGTACAGTGGTATTGACCCACCTGCCCACACATACACGTACAGTGGTATTGATCCACCTGCCCACACATACACGTACAATGGTATTGATCACTGATTACAGGTCACTGATCAAGATTTTATCTAGAGGTCATTCCGAAGATTCAAAACTTTAAATCTATTAATAAACATCAGAAGCTAGAGGCCTACTCCAACTGGGTTGGGTGAATAAAGTACATGGACGTTATTATTCTAGTTTTATAGCTTGGAATAACTCGGCACTGATGGCACAGTGCTGTAACCCAGCTACTTGAGGACGAAGTGGTTGGGAGATTGTAGTTGATAGGTTCCATGCTCGGTTCTCTTAATACCAACGCGGCGTCCGCTCAATGGTTGCCATCAACGTGGACACTACTATAGAAGTTTTGGGTGTCCATGTTGGATGGTAGTCAATGTTCAGATGTTGTGTAGGGAAGATACTTGAGTGTCAGACTTATCAGTTAGCTGATAATCAGACCAACAATACCTGGTTCGGATTCCACGTAAAGCTGTGGATCCAAAAGTTGCCCTGGCCATTGGGCTATTAATAAATAGTCCTTTCTGAACTAAGTCGAACTCAGATAGTAACAATGACTACACTCGTTCAACTATAGTCACCTCATTCATTTACTCCTCATAATAGCCCATACCTTGACGATCGACGTCTTAGATATGAATAATGAATAACATGTAGTTCAGAATTTCTATTGGTAACTAATTTTAGGCTGTTTGTTATCGATCTAATCAACGTAAGAAAGTGGGAAATATAAAATAAAAATAGCTATATTTTCTAACATTAAAGTTTAATAAATTAAACGTTCACTTCTTAAAGTCAAATATAATACAGAATAAAATAATATAGGCCTATGGTTTTACCCACTGTATAATGATTTTAAAATAAATCTTTGTATTAAGAACTTTAATTTTTCAGCAGGGTATAAATGTGTACATTAAATTGTATTTAGGAAAATAATATCTTACTAGCGGTTGTTAATATATTTTTTAGTGATATAAGCTTTAAGGACAAGACAAACATTAAAAAACATCCTAATATTTAGTTAACTTTCAGGACTCTAAAATGTCGTCCTAATAGTTGGCAAAATATAAAAATTAAAATTTGTCAAATTTAAACTATGGAATGGCAATAACAAAACTATTGACGGTCTATTAAGTACATAAAGTGGTTTTATATAGGAAATGCATTTTTTGGACTTTTTAAGATATTAGGCTTAGAAAATTAAAACTATCCAACATTTTCAAATGGGAAAAAGTAGGAACTTGATACTCTATACTAAATTACGCCTCATTGTTACTCATGCATATACGAGGTTTGAAGAAAATATCTTTAGGGGTTATTAATATATGATGAATGGTAAAAAAAATACATTTAGACAGACAGACGGAAAACTAACCGTTTTAGGGTATACGTATGTAGTAACTTTTTTCTTAGTTTACGTGTACGTAGGCCTAATCATATCCCAAAGCCTTGAAAGGTTTAGTACTAACACACTGTATACTATTACAAAACTTGGAATACGTCTGTGTTTTACAAAACCTTAACCCTCTTACTTCACCACACGAATGACAACTGTTTAACTTTTACACAACGTACGTCGACAGTTTACGATATTAACTTTGCTGGATATTCCATAGCATGGATAATTGATGATCATGTTAATTAATTAATCATCAAAGATAAGTTATCAATCACATTAAGTTGTTGCAGTTTGTATCTGTGAAGGTTAAACGACAAAATCAATACATTTATGTTAGCTTTAGAGGAAGATACTGTTGTTTCAGGATTGGTTTCTAGACCAAACAGATTTGTTTTCCGCGTCATTAAGTTGTGTAGTCACGTGGACAGTCCCACGGAGATGTTCACTTTAATCTCTATCCAGGTCCAACCCCTCCCCCATTACAAAACAAGGTTACTTTTTTACTGTAAACAAACTGTATAGTTTGACGTTATAATTATATTGTGGTAGCAATTAATTACTGTAATATGTTCCTTTTGTAACTTTTAATATAATAATAACATGGTTTTAGTGAATAACAACTTTTCTTTACCATCCTCTTATATTATGATTCACAAAGTCACTAAATATAAATTATAACGAAACACAATCCTAACAAATATTATAAAAATAGTTCTCTATTGTTTGCATGGTCATTAATAAATGTAACATAAAAGCACTTCAGAAACACGTAATGGCTTTAAAATTAACATTCAAAGGCTCTCCGTTCAATGTAATAATTTTTTGATAATTCGTGAAATTTACTATAAATAATATTTTGTAAAATTATTTCTTTAGAGACATTTTTGCTTAAGGGGGGAGTTCACTACAATTACTTTTTGTACATTTGAGTTCTATATTACATTATGAGCTCAAAAACAAGGAATTAACAGCTTAACGGTTCTTGTGACACAAAATATATATAATTTAAGTTCATACTTCTGAAAGATTTTTCTGATTTGGAAGTAAAAATAGCAGTAGACTTGACAGCACGTTGGAAATTTGTTATACTACTGTAATTATTTTTTTTATTGTTACAAACTAGAATATCAGCATAATTTAGTTACTGGTTATGTATTTGGAAAGGTGGAGGCTGGACAGTTGTTTGAAACCTAACCATCAAACAGCTAAATTGTGTCTGTAGTCAGTTTTGGGTTTTGTCGATTTCCGAAAGTTGTAATATTTACCCTGGCAATTACACAACTCAGCTTCTATAAGAAATAGAGTGATGCTTTTTCCAATTTGTTGTTCAGTTTCCTCCTCTCTGTGATTTTAAGGGTAAAATTCAAGAAAAAATAGACAATACATTTTAAAATAAATTATATAAAATTACGTAAATCCAAGCTTTCGTATTTAAAAACATTTTAAGATTATTATTTATTTTAATAAAATCAAGCTCATCCTACAGAGCACATAGCATTCCTTTAGAAACACTTAAAAAAGATAAATATTCAATTAAAACTTTTAGTTTGAAATCTGCACAAGATTCAGTAAACTCTTGAAAAACATGGAAACCTCCCCCCCCCCCCAAGAGGGTGTACCAGTATGCATTTTATACCCTATTTTTTGTTTCTATCTGTATGTGTACAATCATAAATAATATAAAAATTTTAAACTCATAATAAAATATTATTATTAAAGATTCCTTTTTTTCATTAACTCCACTCTATACTTCTTTCAATATTTCCAGTATTTAAGAATCTACTTATGTGGTATAAATAACTATTGAAAATTTAATTTAACCTAAGCCTTTTATTGAAACTAAAACCTGAAGGAAAGTGAAATGCACTTACTCACTCAAAATAAAATAAAACTGTATTTAATTAAACTGTAAAACAAATACAAATAATATAACATTGAAACTAAAACACTTTAAAACGGTACAATCATTTTTTTAAATATCTAATTCGGTTAAGAACTTTGAAGTAGATGTTAACTCGCTGAAGTCTGGTGAAAAAAAGAAGGAGGGTAGTCACACACATCCTCACCTTTGAGTATATTCAATTTCAACCAATCAGAAGCCTGAAAATTAAACACCGGATTCTGGCTAATTAACTACTTGTGACCGGAAAATATTACAATCTTTTTTACAAATTAAATTACATGTTACATCCCTTTAAAATGTCTATATATATATATATATCCTTTCTTAATAACATGAGTTAGGGGTTCGTCTTAGTTTTGAAACTACAACTAACTTAATTATTGGAAGCCATGCAAACCTTTTCATTTAATGAAATAAAATTGTTTGAATTTTACTTGAAATTTACTAAAATTATGTGGTAATGTTCATGTAAACTTTCGTTCAAAGATTACCTATATGTTATTAAACATTCAGTTTTTTTTCATATAAACGTTACTATACTATTAGTCTTTTTCAAATGTTGCTTGAATTCCCTTTTACGGAATCAGACATGAGAGTTAAAATGCAACAATAAAAGGATATATATTTTTATAAGTTTAAGACGTGGGTACTGACTATTATTAATAATTTCGAGAAAAAACTTTTACTTTTCCCAACAACCTTATTTTACAAGCTCTACTGAACGGAAATGTAAAAAATCTAGCCAATAAAAACTAAAAACCATTTATCAATTGCTGCCCATCACTATTTCCAAAGAAAATCATCTGAAAACTCTACTTTACGAAAGCCATCCTGTCATCTTAAAATTTACTATAGACGAGCTTAAAATGCAAAAATACTTCGCCTTAAATTATCTTTTCGTATCTTCATTAAAAAAACTCAACAACATTTGTTGGACGTCCTAAAGAACTAGCAATACGAAACAGTATTGTAGCCAATAGGAGCTCCTTTTTAGAAAGTCCCGAATTTCCTAATTACTTTCCTTAGTCAGTGGTAAGTAGTGAATACAACATCTCTGGTGCCTAGTCATCTGGGACAACGTGTTGTGGGCATTAAGGGTTGTAATCTCAGCTCTCGGCCTTCTTAATAATGATTCAGTGTACCTATGTTTGGTTGCTATTGTTACGAGCACTACTATAGATGTCTGGAATGTCCGTGTTAAATTCTGACCAACGTTTAAATGATATATAAGAATTCGGGCTTGTTTGTTTGCTAAAAATGAGATCAATACATCCTGTATCGTAGGTTTAAGCGGCCGGTGTCATTACTAATGACTAAAGCTTCCGGTAACGTCCACGTCAAGGTGTTATCTACAATATTTACATCACCAAACGTTTCACCCATGCTGTCATGTGCCATCCTCAGAATTGCTTCTCATAGCAGATGAGATACAAATGGTAGCCGTCTCATAGAGATAACACTGAGGATGGCACATCATAGCATGGGCGAAACGTTTTGTGATGTAAATATCGTAGATAACCTTGACTCGCTCGTTACCGGATGCTTTAGTTATTAGCAATACATCCTGGTTTTAATCTAAGTTAAGCCATTTTACACTTTGTTGACCTGGCAATGGAAATATTATTTAAAAGCCCATTCTTAGCATAATTCAATCTCAGACAGTAACCAGGCTACACGATTCACCAATACTAATAATAATTTTATATAATCATTTATATGTACCCTGAATAGTCACAAGTTATGTCAACATCTTATATCTGATTTATCTGAAAATAATTATGAAGATATATCTAGTAAAATACTAAATACTTTTTGAGAAAAAAGTCACATTTTATCCTTACTTTTTTTAATATATTTGATCAACTCGAATAAATTTTGAATATTTACCAACTTACGTTTTTTAAAAACTTTTTTTAGATTAATACAAATGAAATAAACAAATCAGCAATAGTTTTTTATGGTTTTACTTTAATAATATTTATAAATATTTATTTTCCCGACAATTTACAGACTTTTTTCTCTATAACACTTCTATGCTCCTTACAATACTTCGTAAAGTGATCAATTATAAATATAAATGGTAGTTTGAGGAAACGTCCTTAAATTTTAATTACAAACCATAAACTTGAAATAGTGTTTTGTGGTGAATATACCATAGCTTAATTATCTCTCCTTAAAGTGGCTCTAAGAGAATGTAGGGATAAAAGCACATCATCGTAATGCTTAGCAACTAAACTGTTTATACACCATGAATTCACAACCTGTTCTTAAAAGGACATATTCATGTAAATATCTATAGTTAAATGTAGCTAGAGATTGTGGTAAATATTTGAAATATATGTATGATGAATATTGAAACATGTGTTACATATTAAATTGTATTGTATGAGGTGTTAAAAACATTTAAATGAAGAACTTTATGAACATGATAACTAATTTAAACCGAATAATACAGAACAATATGTATATATAAATTGTATATGAAAAAAACACTTTAATATTTACTCTCCATTACAAAACTTTATTAATTTAGAATCTCAGACTGAAGGTATATTTATGAATAACCCTCTACACTGCTTTTAGAACATTCACAGCTCAATATTATTAAATGTTGTTTTTCGATTTCCCTAACGTGATTATTTTTAAAACATTTTCATAGTAGGGTTTTATATTTAATAAAGGCTACTTCAATTTAATTATTAAGTTCAAGTTAGTAATTTTACTTTCATATACTTAATAATATACCTAATAATTGTGAAGGAAAGAACATGTTTATTAACACAGTTTATTAAATTCTTAATGACACCTCTATACAATTAAAAGTGGAACTTTTCTCGTTAAATATATAGAAAGTATCATTCCTTTTTAAATAGTGCCTGCTGGGTAGTAGTTTTGGACAGCAACGGTATATGACAACCCTTAACTTACTGTAGTATTATATTTTACAATACGGTAGTAGAACTATTTTCATATATTTTTAAATCAGTTTAATGAACGTATATTTTAAAAGTTCGTTAAATTGCTTGTAAACTAAGTTTATGTTAATGTTTTACAATGTCATTTTACTATTTGTATAAATGTTTAATAAAATATTACAAAAAGTGTAATACGCCTATATTTTAACTGTAGGCATTCATATAGTTTTAGGTATTTTGTTCTTGCAGTTTGTCTATTAAGACTAGGCCTATTTAAAATGTTGATAACTGTGCACTTTCTAGACGCTTATGAAACTACGATTTCTTGTTAAAAAAAGTTGTGCGATATGAGTTTATATTTCTTGAGGAGGCTGATTTCAGCCGCGAAAAAACTCTTTTTTTACCGAAAATTCCAAAAACTTCATTTTTAACTAATAGTGAAAATGCAACTTTTAATTTGTTTACTTGTGTTTTATGCTGGATGCGAGTATATTATTAGTTTTTTAATAAAATTTATTTATAGCTTGAAAAATACACTGTACATAGCTAACTAAACTTAATTAACTTATCCTAATTGTATATTTACTCAACAAAAATTCGTCATTAGCGTTAAATTTGGGTCCCTGGTCTCCGGAACGGCCTCCAGCATGTCCCTTCGACGGGGATATAAGCAAATTTGATTTTTTTTTTTTTTGTTAGTCATAGATTCAATTATTGCCATTTTACATATGGCCAACATACATGATTTACCGCAAAAGTAGCACTGTTGTAGGCTAAAAATTTTTTTTAATTGATGTTCAATATGTTATATTATTTGCTTCTTTGTAATGTTATTATTATTATTTTTCTTCAGTTTAGTTCTGTATTTCATGTTTTAGGCTTTGTTATATTACTATTTTAACATAAAAGGGTTAACTGTAAGAGAGGACTTATTAGTCCTAAGTTCGCCAATTGTATAAAAACTTTTGTACAATAAAGCCATTATTATTATTATTATTATTATTAATATGTTTTTTAAACTAAAATAAAATTATTAAAAACATATTTAAAGTGGTTGAGATAAATCATAAAATATGATTTTTTTAAATTACAATTTACGATATTTTTTACTAAAACGTTATTTCCACGGAATAACAAGTGTTTTCCGAGAAAGTGAAGACCTGAATCCACCCATTGATGAGCAAAAAAGTGCAGATTCGCGGAGCATCCATAAACTGCATGAGTACCGAAATATTGTCTGTAGTAATAATATTGTAATAACTATTATATTGGATACTAATCATGAATTTTAAATAAATTACTGAATTTTCCTATTTAAATATTAATATTAGTACTCTATTAACTAATTCCTGTCAAAGACAAACTAATAAATTATTTTTAACACAAATCAACAATAAATCTTGTTCTGACTCTTAGACATGATAGGCAACATATTTTATTCAAAAAACAATGAATATTCGATAATTTACATTTTATTGTCTGGATTTTAATAGGCTTCTTAAAGACATTTATAACACTACTGTTTAAAAGAATTAAGTGGTATATATATTATGAGATTTAACAATTATTAAATCTCACTTGGCAGTACATGTATTTTTTTAACATTTATATTATCAGTAATGAAAGATTATTCTTATCTTAATTTACGATTATAAACACCTGATGGTCTAAAATCGTATGAATTATTGATGATTAATTGTTAACTATTGTTATAAATGTACTCCTAATCTTTTTAAATGATTTATAAAGAAATTTCTCTTAAACAATGTTAAGACATAATACTATATTACAAAATATTATAAACCTTTTTGCAGGTCAATAGATTGTTGACCTGCAAAAGGTTTATTTCAGTGTACGCTGATATTTGCCTTTTTGTCCCGTCGGGAAATCAGGAGCTGAGCTGCTGACAAAGTGTCTTCATCATGTTTTTGTAAGTTTGTACATAATGACACATTTTTTCACGTCTATAATATTTTTACTGTTATTTTATTATAATTGTTTTCTATTTTAAAATAATAAACTAATAAAGTTTGACAATCCAATAGGTTTTTAAGTCAGTAAATTTTGTTTAGTTTATCTCAGTTATTTAATCAAAATACTACATACATAAGAGTAATTTACGCAAATTGTTGCTATTTTAGGAAAACGCTTAAATTTTTAGAACAAAAGACTAATTAATGATAGTTGGAGCTTCCATCTACAACAACAATTTTTGAATACAAAAGAAATATTTACCTTTAAAAGTTTATTTTTACCATGTTATTTATATGAAACAAATCCTATTAAATTCATTAATTAATTGTATACATTTATTTCAAAAGTAAAATATAATAATTAAATGTAACCGATACATTACAAAATACATAAAAAGCACGTATTTTGTATTTTTTACAATATTTTCATGGTTCTTTCTGATTTATTTTATAGACCTTTACACATAAGAGAGGCACAGATAAACAACTTAGTTTATGTACAATAAAATGCGTGAGTATGTGCTAAATTATGAGGTAATTAGTTCATGGGAAACTATTTAATAGAAGATGAATTTGGTTTGTTTTATAATATACTTAAAGTAAAAATATATTTACTTAGTTAATTCTGAAGAAAGAAATGAAGTCAATCGTTTATTGGTCAAGATCTATCTATAAGCAGACAAGAAGTCCAACGACCACCCATGTCCTTGTCCATCTCCGTTGCCAAGCTTACAGGGTTTCTGCTCTCACGGCTGCCACTGAGTATTTCCTGCTCAGGGGCAAGTAGTTCGAGGAAGTAGAATTTCCAGCCATAACCATGTCACCGTAAATTTAGTGTACTGCCATAATTCAATTGTTGTACCTCTTCACCCACACCTCTGGTCCAAACAGAAGTATTGCGTTCACTGTGGAGATAAGGTGAAACCTTTGGCTGGTTCTACGGCATTCTCATAGACCTACTGAGTGATTTAACCCCTTTCGTTGCCCTATCGCAAACCATTTATACGTTCCAACAGTACCAAAGGTGGCCAGTGAGCATTACGCCATGATACTAAGCTATTGGCCTTGTTTGGACCTTGATAAAATCCTCCGTCGGATGAGCAGGGAAATCTCATTAATGCTGGCTGCTACATCATGTACGACTTCTCATCCGAAAATTGGACCGTACAATTCGCCTGGTTCAGTCACATCTGAGTCAAATTTGGAGCCACAGCAGAGAGACCACAGCTATATTATTGGCCTAGCCTACCAGGAATATTTGCCATTTCAAAACGATGCCAGAGTTCGTGTGATACATTCTAAAGATACGGACTGAAAATTGATACCTGCACTGCTCCAGAGGTGACTTTTTTATTTATCTCGCTGTCTCGAGTCTTGTATTTCAGCCTGAGGCCCTTAAAAAAACCTGCAGAGTGTCCAGGAGATGGTCTGGCACTAAATTTACGATGTTATGCCTCAAAGATGTCTTCCTCGAACTTAGTTAGCCGTGGAAATGTACTCAGGGACACTTAGTGCCCCATGATAATTTCATTTATTGGTTATTTTGGGATTGGCAAACCTACAGGATTCAGACGCTTTTACCTTTACTTGACCCTGGTGATCTAACAGTTGGTGTTTTGGCCCCTGCGCTAATCTAATTCTGAATATTAGGGGAAGTTAGTGTCCCAGTGGTGTTCCTTTTTAAATATTAACTTAGTACTGTTTCCTCATGTAAATGTTTCTGTAATCATTATGTACTATTTTGTATAACTTGTTTAAATAAACTGCACTATTCCAATATATTTAATTTTTATTTAATCAATAAAAATAAATTATTAAAGTTTATTAATTATTAAGAATTATATATGTATATATATATATATATATATTTGAGTAGTACCGTTTATTAATACAAATTATATAAGTTTTCGATAAGAAGACCTTCCATTGATTATTACTATTTTACGTTTTAATATATTAAAAGAACTTTAAATGGACTGTATAATAACTGACGACTAAATTTGCGAACACATTGAAGTTGAACAATCACCTCCATTAGCGGTAGCAGCAAATCGAGCTTCAGGAAGATGCGCACTCTGCCCAAGGCCATACGACACTAAAACTACAACTAAATACGCTGAATGTAAGATTTTTTCAAGTTCTCACTCTCTGTGATGGGCGTGAAAAATAAAATTATTGTTTGTGTAAAAAAAATCTCAATTGTTTAAAGTAATGTATCTTTTATACAAAAATACAGTTTTAAAAATATAATATTTATTGTAAATTAAGCCTAACATTTAAATGTTTTCAATTTATGGCAAACTTTATAAGTTGTACTTTTAGATATTATGTGTTTTTATTCGTAAAATGATGTTTTCATGTTAAAATGTTAAACTTTTGTCAGGCTGTATAGTATACTGTACTTTTTGAGATTGTAAGATATAACTGTACTTACGTTACCATGGTCCTTATTCAGGGTTACCAACATTCTACTGAAATATTTAATGGGCCTCATGGCACACTTCATCAGCACAACTGTCTGCATCAGCTAGAATGCCATCAGGCCATGGAGATCTGTTGTTCGTGGAGGATACTACCACTATGAACTCTGGTATGAACAGTTCTGAAACTTCTGGAACTGGCCCACTACCACATATTCGATTCTCACCTTATGAGGTAATGGTTAAAGCGACACCAATAGCTTTTATTGTTACTTATAAAGTATTGACTTTATTTCTACAGAAACGAGTGAAATGCAACAAAAAGTATTTTAAACGTCGCTGCCATTTGGATCACATCCAGAACCTTGATTCACATTGCTTGAATTGGCTTCTACCCAGCCTTCCAATTTTTACCCACAAGTGCACTTTGGATATTCTTATATTGTTCCTTTTTTAATCTATAGAAATATATTATGTTTTCTTTAAACCATTGCAATATTGAAATACAGTGTTTTTATTTATGTACATTATACTGTGATCACAGTAAAGTTGTTTTATAACTGAATCGTCCAAATTGATCCACCTGAGTTCCTCTAACTGAAATAGAATTCACTGTTCTATTTGTCGGTATATTATTAGCTGGTCCTTGGGAATGTTACATAAATATTTTTTTTTTTTTATTTATTTATTAACAATTTGTTTACAATTGTTTGGCCCCACCAAGTTAGAAAAAACTTGTCGGTGGGGTCCATTTCTTACTCTTGAAATACACAGTATTTTTGTAACAATTTTAATTACTGTGGCGGTTCAGGGGCAGGCAACTTATCATAATTTTCTCTTTACAAGCAACTGCAGATCTATCCTGCTGCAAATAAATACCTAGCAATAATAAAGTAACATATGATATAAATAAATTATCAATAACCAATAACAATAAATAATATACTAGTAGTAATTTAGTAATACAAGGCGAGCAAACATAGTTAACAGTAACAATAAATTAATAAACTATTCCCTACATATATCCTGTGCTTGTCACCCAATCAATGCATAGAAAACAGATAACTCATCAAGATATATGCATGGAAAAAGAAGTCATATCTCTGTGCCTGTCTCCAGACGTCTTTGGACGTCTGTCCACCTCAAGGAGAAAGCTAAACAAGCCCTCTATCACAACAGCAACATAACCTCAAAACGTCAAAGAGGTTAACTTTTACTCACCCAATCATAGTTTAACTTTTGGTGTGTTTCTTTACCCTATGAGTCAATATTTATATTATTTACTTGAATACAGTGCATGTTTAGAGTTACCAACAGTGTACAAGGTATATGATCATTGTCTTTCAAGCTAGTCCTATGTCTCAGTGTCTGTGATTTGCAGTGCTATATGGGTTCTATTATATACCTGTTTATTTGTCAAGTAGTTATCCTTAGTGACTGATGTGTGGAGTAAGTATTGTCACAGGTCTTGTGTTGTAAATTGTGTTTTAACCAGTGTTTGTATGTACTTAATCATAAAAATAATTAGTCTTACTTGTACATGGTTTAAAAAATTTATTAGTAGCTAATAGTACCATCGGTAAATTGTGTTTTTTTTTTTGTAAGAAAGAGGAAAATATTTTTATATTTTTTTGACAAGCTGCGTCATAAATATATACAAATGTAAATGTAACATCAATTTGTGTATAGTTAAGATACGAAATAATAATTATACTAATTGTTGGAGCGTAAAATGGTAATTGTGAAATATCAGATTATGGTAAAATATGACATATTGAGCTGGTTGGTTATTCTTTAGTAAAACTCATACTCTGGATAACTAGATAAGATTTAATCTGACTATCGACGGAATCCCAATTTATTTTACAGTTTTTAAACATACTATAAAATATACCAAAACCTCGTTAACAATTCAAGAAATATTTGTTTCGGATTGTAGTTGATGTTATTTACAAACGCATACAGTAACAAATTTATTTTATTACCTTGTGGCTAAATTTATGTCTCAGAGTAAGATAGTCAGATAATTGGTTTGTATGGTTTCTTAAAATTCTCTATGATTAATAGTTCAGCCATATATATACTCTAGCTAGACTAAGAGATACTATTGAAGCCTATTTCCTTTATTTAGGCTCAAGAAATAATCACATAATAGGGAGCTTCGTGAGCCAACCCGGTCACTCACACACTGCACTTGTGACACCTTTGCCCACGACCTCTGTATGTAAGTTCCTCTACAAATAAAAATTAGTAAATTATACCAGGTAAAATAATAATATGTATATTTTTGTCAGTAGCTGATTCAATTTCAATTGAATTGCAGTATATTTATAGTCCAAATTTAAACCCCCTATGTTATTATTTACCCCATTTCATTTATTTAATTTAACAGGTTATGAATAATAAAACAAATAAAAAACGCTATCATCTTGCTACTGCAACATTAAATGCAAGTGGGGAAGAGTCATCCAGTCAGATTTGAATACAGTTGTGCTTAAAACCTCCCCTAGAAAAAATACATAATAGCCTAAACTCTCATGATGATCGCATGAATGGTGCAGTAATATATGAAGGACGCATATACAGAGATACAAAACTGACATGTATTCACTTTTTAATATTTTTAAAGATGCAACAAAACTTCCACTGAGTCAGTCAAACTTACTCTGTCTTATATTAGGCATGTGAAGTCGGTTTTCCGTGTAAATTATTTCCCAATTTTATAATCACAATTACTTAATATACCTTCTCTTGAAACAGGAAAAATATTTAAAATAAAAAATAACTTTATTGCCATAAAAACAATATACATACATTGGTTTACGTCAATATTAAGCATTATACAAAACTAATATACTCAGAGTAAGCTAATTACTGGTTATTTAGAAAGTCATTTACTGAATAAAAACATTCTTCAATTAAAAGGTATTTGATACTACGTTTAAGCTTAACAACGTCTCCCACAGCCTTAAGGTCGTCATTTAGGGCATTATATAAAACCACAGCATTATAATATGTATGTTTTTTAAAAAAAAAAAAGACGTTTTATGTTGACGAATATTTAATGTCTGCTTATCTCTCAGATTGTAATTAGATTGAGGAATAATAGAATGAAAAATTCACTGATTTTATTTCAAAAACATTATTGTTTGCAAAATTTAAATTCCAGGAAATGTTAGTATTATTTAAGTTCTAAAAGCAGTTTTACATGACTGTACTGTTTGAAGACGTGCAATAACTTTTACGGCCTTACATAATAAAGACAAATATATTATGTACATGAGAAAACAGTATATTAGAACTTGTGGCCTTATGAAGTGGTGGTAAATAGATGTTTTACCTTTAACATTTTAAATAGTTTTACATTTTGTTTGAAATGAAAACATCTTAATTCCTTCAGTTATGTATAAAAAATGTATTTATAATAAATTAAATATGTACTTAGAACGGTTTTGTCTTAATAGTGATTTTAAATTAGCTAAATTCACAAATGGATAAGGCCAACAGTTCTAATTTAGTGGTAATTAATTTTTTTTATAAATTTCCTGTTTCAAGGAAAGGTACATTATCTAATTTTAATGATACAATTGAGAAATTGTTAACAAGTTGAAGACCGATTGCACTCACTTAAGATATAACAACCTGCTCCATATTACTAACATCATTATTTACATTGCAACTGCTGTGAAAATGTCTTAAACATAATTATTTATATATGAAAGCTTTAATTTTTGACTAATACAAATCTTAGTCTCCATGTTATTTATTTGCAGAACAAACGACGTACTTTGAGTGTTTCCCATTTCAGGGTAAAAATTCCGAACAAAGAACACCTTATTGCATAACTACGAATGAGGGCAAATTGTTTTAAACTTTAATCGTTAAAATTGGTCAAGACACAAGATAGGGGTTGCGTTAGTAAAAATGGGCTTCACATACTACATAAAATGTACACAGTAAATAAAATTATACTTAGTTAGGTATCACGCTATCAGACAACTTAATTTGTTCAAAGCAAAAATATTATATTTACAAATTACTAATAAACTACTGTATATCATTAATATTTATTTGTATTTTTTCATTACAGATTATTTAAATTATTAATATCTTAAGGAATTTTCTTTCTCGTTATAAGGAATTCAAATTAAAAATGGCATATATTGAAATTTATACTCTATATAATTACAACGTGATATATTTAGCATCACAATGATACTCCAAATACAATTATATTAGTACCTTAATAACATTAATTTAAATCAAGAATTTTGTTTGTATTTTAATTTCCATACACACACTAGGATAATTTATTTATTAAATTATTAAAATATCAATATTGCTATGAATAGGTATACATACTTAGCAGTTCTACTCGAAACCGTGTAAAACCAAAACGAGGTTATCGTTTACCTGATTAATAGATTACCTGTAATTGTAAACAATAATCTGAGAGTTATTTTCAATTTAAAATTATTAGTTAGGACATAATATATAAATATATAGAATTATCTCTTTAACTTTATTGGAAAGTTTTGGAATAGGTCAGACAATATGGTATTCCTGTTTTTAAATGTAACTTTAATAAAATTCTTTGCTTTAAATATTCAAACATTATTTGGGAATACCAATGTATCAAAAACTTACAGTCTCTTTATTTCATTTTTTACTTTGTTATTCATTACCAAATTTAAGATTCCTATATTTTTATTTTTCCTTTGTTACCTAACAATTAATTTATTAGCCGACACGTTTGTAAAATATAACTTTATGATAAAACCTTACAATGTGATATACTACACATGTCTACTTTGTTAAGTGTTTGTATATTTAGAGATGGGTAAGCAGATATATAAGACAAAACAACAGATTAGGGTGTTAGTAATACCCAACTTAGTATTTTCTAGTAATAAATTATAGTAATCATCCTTCGGAAGGAAGTATTTGGCTGCCGTCCAGTCTACCTTCCCCGTAAACTAATAAATATCAAGTCCCAGGTACCACATCCCTTAAAGGCTCCCCAAGTGGAAACTCACATTATAAATTTACTGAATCTGAATCTTAGCAATAAACTAAAATTACATTCCACAATACGTAGTTTTATTATGAAGGTAACGATTCAAATAATAAAATATTTGTCTGTATTCAATATTCAAACAATTAATAACAAACTATGGAATTTGTTATGTTTTTGAAATTCAAATTTAGTTATCATTGTTCTACGTATTAAGTATATTCTAGAACAGCAGCCATGTATAAACTAGAATTTGTTATACATTATAGTCCATTAAATTTGCTATATAAATACAAATAAATTACAGAATAATGATTGAAATTAAATTAAAAACGACTTTATTTTTAAAGCGAGGTTAGGAATAGACAGTCAGCTCTACTACCTAACCTTAAAATGGTGATTCATGATAAATTATTTACCTACATTAATGGGCGTACTTTAAAAAAATATGAACACATTCTATTGATAGTTTGAAATTGTATCTATCTTTAAGTTTAGTAAAACAGCGATTATTGAAAACTCTATTAGTTAAATTACCCCCAGAAAATAAAAACATATATAAAAACTGTTATTTATATGTTATTAAACATACCAAACATTTTACATAAGCAACACAAGGGGCTGGGGCGCTGGCTTTCCAACAGTCGGTTTGTGTTCGATTCCCGATATGACCACTAATAGATTTTGCCCTGCCTCTCCCGTGGTTCATAAGTCACGTAAAGTCATTGGTCCCCAGGTTAAGTGTTATAGAGGGCTCCTAAGCTCTAACTTTACCTGGTTAAATAAGACGATCTTTAAATTCTTTAACATTTAATCTTTTTTTATTTTCCTGTAAACTATTAAACCAAAATAGATTGTACTTTATCGATTATATTTTCTATATCCTCACGTACAAAATATCAAATGTAAATTTTTACACCATGAAATCATGAATGTACTTTCCTTATACAAGTCATGTGTAAGTTAATTAATAATTGGGTTAGTTATTTTTCATAAAGAAAAGGTCTCTTTCGCTTGTTAATGCTTTATTTTAAGTTTTTGTTTTAATATTATAAAGTAAGCATTGTATTTGATGATCTGATATGTTCCCAGCAAATATTTTAAATTGTACTAAAAAGCATATAATTTAGGCTATTAGGTGACAAGAACAAAATACAAATATATAGCATATAACTTTAGGAATACTACAAAATCAGCTAGGTAATATTGAAACTAAATTTATAACTTTTGATAAAATTCACTTACTTTTTTACAATAGCACTATTTTTTAAAAAGATCAGTGGATATTTGTTTATTCACTTAAACAAAATAGCGATACGAAACTTTTCGCATTAACGGAAACATATTGAAACAGGACACGAATGTTCTGCCTACGAATAAGGAGTTAATGTCAAAATATGATCGATATATAAATATTTATACACGGAATCTGAAATAAGACCGAAATCTTCTACAGCTATGAAGGAAAAAAGGAGTATCGAACTTTCAAATCATAACTAGTTGTTGACATAATGAAGGCTTAAGCACAATATGATGATTAATTTATTCCCGGCTTATTGCATATTGTACAAATAGTAGAACAATACACAAACACAAACACTACACGTATATATTATATAATATATCATCGTTATTGACGTACGATAACTCTAGTAAACCTAGGTTATATATTACAATGTAACATTGAGTACTATACTTCACTACAACATTGATGTTACTTTCATATGTATCGACAAATATGTTTGTGTATTGAGAGGTTATCCTGATGAGTCAAAACTGTCTTATGTATGAGTCTGTATTGAGTTGTAGTATTGTTGAGTGGGAAGTGTATCTCACAGCTCCCTCTTGAGATATTTACCGTCCTCACTTCCAATGCATGATACTTCTTTAGTTAAGTATATGTATTAATTAGCTGTAGTAATTTAGAGTTACAGGCATAACTAAACTATTACAGAAGGATATTTAAATTTATGAATGTCACTATTTTGTCTTTTTTTCTTCAATTTTAGAGCAAAATACTTTCTGTACCTGGTTAACCGTGCAATAATTTTATCAGCAAGATCAACTAAGATAACCTCATTGAACCAAAAATAAATAAACAGTATTGTAAACAGAAAATTTTACTTTTAAAAGACCTATCATAAAACCTAGTCCCTAATTCATTAGATTTGGGCTTAAAAATAAATTTCTTACAAGGCATACATTAACAATATATTGTAAAATGTGAACAGATGTAAAATTTGGCTTTATGCTTTCTGTTGGTAAAAACAAAAATACCATCTATACACAAAATATCCAATAAGAGGTTTGACAGAACTGAAATTTAAAAGTTCTTAAATCACTACCATGCTTGAATGGGAGGGTCATCACCATTGTAGTCTGTGTGTGGGTGGGAGAGCCCATCATTATTATATAGGACATTTAATTAAAAATGCTGTAACCTATACTAACGATAAAATATGTTTTACTACATCTGAGAAAATATAAGTTCAACCGTTCATGAAATTTATCATTTTGGTAAGTATACAAGAAATTGTTTTAATATAATTATTTTACTGTATATTTTGTGTGTATTTGTTTATTGCATAAAACAATTTGTTTTTATATCAGTTAATAGTGTTATTATTTATTCTAGCCTCGCATATTTTTTATTACGTTACTTCCATAAAGAAACTATACTTAAATATGTAATATTATAAATATGAAAGAATTTTAGTATGAAAATACTATTTTTATAGCATGTTGATTGAAATTTTTTTGAATAAATTATTATTCTAGGAACATATATGTCGGCACTGGTGACGCAATGCTGTGACCCAGATACTAAGGGATAAAGTATTTGGGAGATTGTTGGCGATAGGCTCCATGGTCGGTCCTCTTAATACCAACATGCCGTCCGCTCAATGGTTGTCATCGACGTGGACACTACTAGAGAAGTCTGCGTTGTTCATGTTGGATGGTAGTCAATGTTAATATTGTACCGGGTCTTTGACCGGTACATTACATTTTTTTTCGTCGTTGTCTGCCAGGCTGCCTGAGATTCGCTTTTGCCCGGCGATTCGCGTACTTTGGTGGCCGTTGGCTCAGTTCCGTTTCGTTCCTGGGTCCAGCTTCGGTCAGGTTGGCCTGTCTTCAGTTGTCTTGTGCTGCCTGCAGAAATAGACATGTTCGGCTAAGGCTCCTAAAACTCCAGGGTCCTTGAGTAGGACGTTTCTGCCCTCGGCCTGCCGTCCGGGGATTGCCGACCATTCTGCACTGCTAGCCTGGCCTGAGGACCATGTTGGAGCCTGGAGTCGGCCGCTACCCGCTCTACATCCTTGTGGTATAAGTCTTCTGTCCTCAGGTCAGTGTATTCCATGTTGTTTTCCCGGCGGCTGAGCTAGGGGTTGATAAGAAAAAAGAAAGAAGAAAAAAAAATGTTTGTGGATATATTTATGTGGCCTAGGCCTAAAGTGGACGGACCAAAGTGATTTATGCAACACAGCCATGGGGACCTATATGTGTATTTTTTTTTATTTAAAAGAAAAAAAAAACAAACAAAATACAAACAAAAGGAACTTTTGATGTTAATATTTATTTATATTTATATTTCTTGTTATTTAGTTTAATTAGTTTATTTTGTTGTTAGATATTTTAGAGTTTATATTTGTTAGGTCCCTATTGTTAAATTGTGTTGTTATTTATTTTTATGCTTTAGGCCTAGGGATTTAGTTATTTATTTATTTATTTCGTGTTTGGTATTATTGATGTCAGGGGATAATAGAACGGTACCGTGTTAGATTTTCTTTTTAATTGTTTAATTTTTAAACTCACCAAAAGGGGATTATTGTACTTTTACGTAACTTCTTATTCGGAGCTGCCCAGGGATTCCGGCTTACTCCCTGGCCTCGGTGCAATCGAGGGATGTGTGGTCTAAATTACCGGCTTAATTGGTGATACCAAAATTGTTCTAAATTTTCACTTTTATATGGGCATTAAATTTATCTTACGTTTTGGGGGTCTCCGGCTAAACTGCAGATAGGCCATGTAGTTGTTTATTGGCAATTTTGGTATTTGTTGAGTTTATTGTTTTTGTAGCTTTTGTGTCTTATCTTGTTAATTTTAGTGTTTATTGTTATTTATTGACGTGCGAATTGATATTGTGGCCTTCTGCCTATTTTATATTGTGGCCTTCTGCCGTTTTTATTGATTAATATGTTGTTTGACTTGTTAATAAAAATTAGTTTTGCTCAGCTGCCGAGTGTTATTTTGACCCTCCAACTGCCACCCGTGATCCCATCGCCTTACTCGTTTTGAGCCATCCCCCAGTTGGCACGTTTCCCAGCTTTGGTGGGGGGGGGGATGGGTCTCAATTGGTAGCAGAGCGTGGTTCAATTAAAAAAAAAAATAAATAAAAAATAAATAACAACACAATTTAACAATAGGGACCTAACAAATATAAACTCTAAAATATCTAACAACAAAATAAACTAATTAAACTAAATAACAAGAAATATAAATATAAATAAATATTAACATCAAAAGTTCCTTTTGTTTGTATTTTGTTTGTTTTTTTTCTTTTAAATAAAAAAAATACACATATAGGTCCCCATTGCTGTGTTGCATAAATCACTTTGGTCCGTCCACTTTAGGCCTAGGCCACATAAATATATCCACAAACATTTTTTTTTCTTCTTTCTTTTTTCTTATCAACCCCCAGCTCAGCCGCCGGGAAATCAACATGGAATACACTGACCTGAGGACAGAAGACTTATACCACAAGGATGTAGAGCGGGTAGCGGCCGACTCCAGGCTCCAACATGGTCCTCAGGCCAGGCTAGCAGTGCAGAATGGTCGGCAATCCCCGGACGGCAGGCCGAGGGCAGAAACGTCCTACTCAAGGACCCTGGAGTTTTAGGAGCCTTAGCCGAACATGTCTATTTCTGCAGGCAGCACAAGACAACTGAAGACAGGCCAACCTGACCGAAGCTGGACCCAGGAACGAAACGGAACTGAGCCAACGGCCACCAAAGTACGCGAATCGCCGGGCAAAAGCGAATCTCAGGCAGCCTGGCAGACAACGACGAAAAAAAACGTAATGTACCGGTCAAAGACCCGGTACAACCTCCCTCTGCAAACCTCAACACACCCAGGCGGGGGAGAACACTCGGTACCTCAGGGAACCAAACAGAAGACGAAGAAGACCTCCGAAGAGTGGTGTTCCAAGGACGTCCAAGAGAAACTAAGAGGGGAAACCCCTCGAACAGGGAGCAAACTACCCTGACTGTCGGGCCCGACAAGAAAAAAGAGAGAGAAAGACTCTCTCAGAACAGCCACCTAGGGCGCAGAGGTGATCAATCTCTTTGCCCCAAGAAACCCCCAGGAACACCAACTCCTGGACCAACCGTTCCCCGGAAAGTCTTAAGCTGGGACACATGGGCTTTCCTAAATACCCTGCCTGACTGGGGATCAACCAGCAGAGCAGTCACCGGCGACAAAAACCTGTCGATGCGGTGGGGACCAGACCACCGATAGCACAACTTTGCAGCTCTTCGTTCCGCGGCCGAACTGACCGGGTGAGCCTGACAAAGCACCAGATCTCCAACCTGAAAAGATTTAGGAGTACGACCCTTATCATACCTCCTCCTCACTCTCTCTCTAGCACGTAGCAGGTTGCGCCGAGCAGCCCGCCACGTGGACACTACGTCAGTGGCACCTGGCGTAGGTAGAAGATCCTCTAGCCTCCACAAGTTGGACAAAGGGTTGTTAGGAGGGTAGCCATGTAGAATCTCGAAGGGAGTGGCATTGTGACTCTCATGCTTGGAAGAATTAAAAGCAAGCTGGAGCCAAGAGAGACTCTCATCCCAGGTGTTCTGCTTTTCAGCATGGAAGGTAATAAGGGCAGACCGAAGATTGCGGTTGAACCGCTCTGCATGAGAAGGCAGTGGGTAATAAGGAGAGGTAGTCACATGCCTGATACCATTGCCAAAACAGAACCTACGAAACTCGTGTGAGGTAAACTGGCTACCGTTGTCGGACACAAGAGTGGAAGGCACACCAAAGTGCTAGAAGAGTTGGGACTGGAGAGCACGCATGGTGAGCTTAGCCGTGGCACTCCGAAGTGGGAAAAGCCAAACGAACTTCGAGAAAGCATCCACACAAACAAGTAGGTAGGAGCTACCTGACTTGCTACGGGGAAAAGGACCCACGTAGTCGATGAACACCTTCTCAAAAGGACGCTCGGCCACCTCAGAAGATAACAACCCTAACCTTGCATTCTGACTAGGCTTGCTGAGAGAGCACAGGTGACAAGCCCGCACTCTGCCCGCAACATCCCGGTCCATGCCCTTCCAGATGAAGTACCTACGAATCTTAGCGATGGTCTTATGAATGCCAAGATGACCGCCCACAAGAGAAGAGTGATAATATTGAAAGACCATCGGTACTAGATGACTAGGCAGCACTACACGGGGTTCACCCCTCTGTCGAGGACGGCAACAGAGTACCCCTTTGGACAGAAAATAGGGAGGTTGGGCACCTCCCTCTTGAAGCTCACCTAAGATGACTGACAGCTCAGGATCTTTCTGCTGATGGGACAGTAGGTCGTCAAAAGCCAGAGGAAAATCCAGAAGAACAGCACCACACTGAGCAACAGCCTCAGTTGGTGGATCACTGGGTTCGTGGTACATGCGGGAAAGAGCATCCGCGATGACATTCTGGGTACCCCTAAGATGTTGGACTCGGAACTTAAAAGCAGAAATTTTTACCACCCAGTGACCAATTTTCCCGAGCTGTCGGGGATGGGCAAGAAGCCAAGACAGTGCCTGATTGTCCGTCTCCAGCAAGAACTCAGCGTGTTCCAAGAAACGCCGAAACTTGTCCGTACCAAAGACAACAGCCAGACACTCTAACTCATAGATGGAAGAAGCTTTCTGTTCCTGGTGAGACAACGTCCTCGAAGCAAAAGCGATGGGCTGCCTGACCCCATCAAACTCCTGAGAAAGAACAGCAGCAATGGCGGAGGAGGAGGCATCAGTCTGAAGGATGAATTCTCTGCTGAAATCAGGCATACGCAGGACAGGAGGTTGCATGATAGCCTCCTTGAGAGTATCAAAGGCAGTCTGCTGAGCTTGGCCCCACACAAAAGGGACACCTTTCTTTCGCAGCTCGTTCAACGGGGCAGCAAGCTCGGCCACGTTAGGGATGAAGCGACGGTAAAAATTCACCATTCCCACAAAACGGGCAATCCCCTTGGCATCTCTGGGAGGAGGAAAATCCCGAATGCCCTGGGTCCTCGCAGGATCTATGCAGACGCCTCGAGAAGAGATAAGATGACCCAGAAAAGAAATCTCAGGACGAGCAAAAGTGACTTTCTCTGGATTGATGGTAAGGCCAGCTGATTTAAGGCGACTAAGAACTTCCTCCAGATGTTGCAATATGTTGTTTAGGGTAGAGAACTGAGTGTCAGTTTCGTCAGTTAGCTAAAAGAAGACCAACACTATGTGGTTTGGATTCCACGTAAAGTTGTAAGTCCCATAGTTGCCCTGGCTATTGGGATATTAATTAAAAGTATTTTCAGAGCTAATTCGAACTCAGACAGTAACAATGACTTCATTTTTTCATCTACACTCAATCACCCTTCATATTCGTCGATATCGTTACGATTGGCGTCTTAGTAATAAATAATAAAATCAATGAACAATAATTTACTCAGTTATTCAATCGCAGCGAAAAGTAAATAAGTACTCAGTATTTATTGGCATATTAATGTAAGCTTCAGAATATTAATATACGGACAAGAATATATGACGCAGTAATAAATGACGAGGTGGAATATTATTTAATGCGAAGTTTTCATATTTAACATATTCTTTTTTTATAAGAGAATGTTATGGATGTGAGCTGTACATCTTACAGAGGAAGTAAACACATACTGCATGTTAATTAACGCACCAGTTGTAAAACATCACATCGCTCCGCCTAGTTGAAGCTTTACGCTTTTTGTATTTTTACAAAGAAGCTTTTTTCAAGAGAGTAAATTATAGCGTAATATATTATAATTATAGCGTAATTTTAAAATATAAAGAGTCGAGCCTCAGCCTTGTTAAAACCTAACAATGTATAAACTAATAAAGCAATTTCTTTGAGTGTTTACGTTTTAATTTGTTTTATGTCTTAGTTTTGTTATTTCTCAAATTAAATGAATATATAAATATTTTTGACTACTTAATTGTAATAAAATTATGAATTTTAAAATATATATCAGTATCCGCTCTATATATTTAGTATGTATTTTAATATATTAATTATTTCTTTAAAAGTATATTCTAAAAGCTGAAAGATTCTTTGGAACTAGAGCTTATATAAAATAAAAGTTAATGTTCGTTCTGAATCATAATAGAAATTTAATAAACAAACAAACAGTGTCAAATGGAACGTAATTGCAGCAACCATGTAAAAAAATATAAATTAATATTGGTATGAAATAATTTTTTTATGTCCATTGTTTTCTAAAATCCAATACGATACCCTAATTTGTTCAGTAAGCAAATACATTGAAAGGGTGGAGTTATTTTCATATGCGACTCTAGTACCGATTTGAATGCGTGAGTTATAAATGTTCTATAAATAAAACGATGTGTCTAATCATATATAAAACATATTTTGTAATACAAATAGTTAAATATAACAAAAAAGTACATATTTTATTTAATCCTCTTAGCATAATTTCTCTTTTTCCCAGAAATTATTCACAACCATCCCTAAGTCACCTTTTATCCTCACTTGTAATTAGGTTAAGCTTTGTAATCAGGGCTTTACCATCTCTACTTCTTTAAAACCATTTATCCTTCTTCTGTACCATTTTCGTTGTTAATTATTAAGTATTTTACGTTTTATAAGGTTATTTTTATCATCGTGTTGATGTTTCAATGCATTAAAAATAGTAATAGTTTATCACATCACCATCCCCACAAAAGCTATGAAAATTTATTTAATTTATAAAAAGTAAAAAAATGGAATGTCCTGTTATTTCTACTAAGGTTCACTATAAAAATAGATTTAAGTTTTGTATATCTAAATCCACGGTAAATGGCATGTAGACAGCGCATGCGCGACAGATGCTGTATACTAACACAAACCTGATGGTGTACAGTCCCTGCTAGCATATTCTAAACTCTCTGTCTACATACCACATGATGTTAAGTAGATCTGCTTTAATTTAATCCATCCTAAAAATTGTATAGAGAATAAAATACAGCACAAATTGTTATACAGATAGTAATTGATCACAATGTAACAATTATAAATGTAAACAACGTATAAGTTTAAAATAAGCATCAAATATAAATGGCTGTTATAGTTTTTAAAGTTGTGTTGTATTGCAATCCATTTAAATACAAATAATACTATGTTTGTAAATATGGTTCTGATACAAGCACACAATGAGTAAAAACACACTTTAAAGAAAAACTATCCATAGTTTAGTAAAACAAGAGTAAATTTTACAAGAGTAAATTATTAACTAGAGCATACAGCAGTCCATTCCATGTCCAGCCTTGCAGAACGCTTCGACTGGAGGGGAATTGTGGCTGGAAAAGTTCTCCGTCTCTCTTACACACACCACCTATCGCTCAATTTAGTTTGTATTATTTTGAGGAAACATACCTACCTTAAATCTTTTATGGCCATTTAAAATTGTATTTAAGAAGGGTATGTTTAAATGACCATTTATACCATGAATAAATGAGTAGAAGATGTGTTAGAACAGCTGATTTGAAACTTTGATCTCGTAGTACAGGATTCAAATTTTGTTGAGAATCGTGTCAGGGTTTGCATTGTAAACGTCCTAGTTATGCATAAAAGATTTGTTTGAGAACTAAGGACTTTAAATATATGTTATAGTCTTTAATATTTTAATACGTTCATGTATATTTGTATTTTCAAAAAAAAAAAAAAAAAAAAAAAAAACATTTAAACACAGACACATGCTTCATTCGATTATATTCAAATTTATATAAAGTATATCAATATAAAGGTTGGAAGAACTTAATTTATTACTTTATTTCAGTGTTTGCTTTCTAAAGGAAAGTTCAGAGTGAAAGCCCAGGTGATAGCATTTACAACATTTAAAACGTGTTTCACCGTCATTCAAGATATGTTGTAACAGTCGTCTGACTCCTACTCTGCAAGAAAATATTGTACGAAATTTTAACTAGGTCAGTTAGATCTTAGGTTAAAAGCAAAACACCAAAACTCACTATGCGTATTTTATTTTGCTTAAAGATAAAAATTTAAGTTTACATGGTCATACATAAATTGTATTTACCAAATAACAAGTTTAGATTTAACATTATGTTTTGATCTAATGTTAAAAAGATGTGTCTTTGAGTTGAATAGCGTACTCTAGAGTTGAACATAGCGTCTCCAACTTGTTTTGAATAAAACAAATTACAATTTTCAATTACCTATTCTATGTAAATTTATTTCTATCTGAAGCTTTTCTCGTTGTTCTGTAAATTAAAACATTTTTTTTTAATAACTCAAAATAGGTACCAATGCAAATACATATCCAAACAAGTAAAAATATAATGACAAGAATAAGATATATGTGATAAGTATATAATTGTAAATTGTAATAATGGCTTTATATTAATTACCATTTTATAATTTTTATTTAAACTTAAAAGGCACCATTGTAAAACATTAATTATTGTACTGTTATCTCCAAATAATTACTAAATGGATATCTCATTTTAGGGGTTCAATCCACCAAAACACTGAGATCTGAAAGAGGGGTGACGTCCCATAAGCCTTAATTTTACATGACGTTTGCTATGTATATTTTACAAGAGCAGTGAGTTCGACTTCCGGCTAGTTTCCATATGCTTGACTATAGTCTTACAACATTTAAAGTAAGGCAGGATTACATACGTTCTGCTGTGATTAATACTTAAATGTCAACTCGTACTGTCAGCCATGCACTATTTTCAACCGCTTTGGTAAAATATTGTATGAAAATGTTTTTTGATAAAAACATTGGGAGAATGGGGTTTGCTTACAAGTAGCTTATTAATTAATAAAATAAGCCCATATTTACTAATATCTAGTACTTGGTATACGCAATGCTACTAATTTAAGCCAGTAAAGGATTTAAAAAAAAAGATACTTTTAATAAATACACTAGTATTTTATGTTGCTTAAAGATAAAAATTAAAGTTTACATGGTCATACATAAATTGTATTTGTTGACAACACTGTTATATTTAACATTATGTTTTGGATAAGCATCACGTCTTTGAGCATAATATAAATATATAATAAATTCATAAGTTCTCTAACTTGTTTTGGATACATAAAGGTATAATAATAGTAAATATAGTATTCAAAGGCAATACTAAAGAAAACTTTTTATAAAGTTTATTAATAAATTCCATTTAATAAAGACACTAATACTATTGGTATAATTATATTAAAAACATTTTCAACCTATATTCGTTATGATATATGACATAAATCGAAATATAAAAATATACCAACAATTTTACTTTAATTAGTCGATTAGTAAACCAGCTAGCCTCTTTAAAAAAATAAGCAATACTTATTAAATTTTAATATCTAACTGAAACTTGCTCATTTTCTTACGACGACAAACTACTATGACACACTATGTTATTAAGTTAAACTCATTTTAACCGTTAATAGGAAGTAATATTTTTTACAGTTTTGTGTCTAATTAATATATTATAATCCGCATACAATATTTGTTAGCGTTAGTAAATTACAACAAAATATTGTTCTGCTTATATTATCTATGGATAAAAAACGTATTTTAACTTTATAATTATTCAAAATTTGTAAATAGGGTCGAGATTATTTATAATTTATTTTACTTTTAAAGTTACTAAAGATGCTAAACTTAAACTCTGTAATTTATTATAAAAATAAAACAAACCTAAAACCCCAAACAATAACCAAGATATTTAATAATTTTATGCAACACATCATTAAAATCTACTTATCAATGCAAACGTACACTAGGCTGACTTATTTATTAGTTCAAACACGATATATTAATAAAAGTAAAAAAAATCTACGTTATACATTTTTATAGTAGGCTAAATCAAGCATTTTGTTTAAAATAATATTTATATTATATTTTATATATTGTTTTCTTTTTTTTTTTTTTCAAGGTCAAACCTTGGTGTTATTTCTTTCTAAGAAAATTATATCAATAATATATAATAAGAAATGTCAAGTTTCTCCAGTAGGTTATCTGCAATATATCTTTGCACTCCAAAGACAATATTAGGCTAGTCTTAACTATTTACCAGCATGTATAAATGCTTGGTACCCTTAATTCGTTTTAAATGATATTAAATGGTTATGTTTGATTGTAGTAAGGGATTTTTGAGTTAAATATTTAATTATGATAATACCTACAATTATCATTGTTGCACGTTTCCCCCAATCAAATTGCCAGTGTTCGATCCCATATTCCAGTCTATACCTTAAAAGCTAGTTAATTGTACAGGAATAAAAAAAATCTTTTGTAATATTTAAAGAGATAAACCGGAAAATAAAAACTAAGTAAAGATAACTTAAGGTGATCTTAAACCATGATTTTATTAAATAAAGTGTATAAAATATTTACATGATTAATATTTAAAAGAAAAAAAATCATAGATGTTCTTTATTGAATTTGTAGTATTCACTTTTATATGTTTATATATCACTACGATTGATTCACAGACTTTTATGGTTGTGCCACTTTCTGGAAGAATAAACTTTAACCAGACATTTTACGTAAAATTTTGATGTAGCCTTTAAACATAATCACTGTCCCTAGTAAAATATACAATATACTTGGAAACACGAACATAGTTTTGTATAGAATGTGCACATAATTGCACCAAATAAATCAATTGATTCTCTGTGAGGGTTGATGATAAAGTATTTATCATTTTGTATTTGAATTTCGTTCGATGAACATAAGAATTATTATAGCTTATATCAAATACTATACGAATCACTTTCTAAGTATTGATGTAGATATAAAATATGAAATCCCAAATAGCTAAACATACTTAATACTTTACTTTACTATTCAATTATTTTACAATGTAACCACTAAACCTCTTTAGAGAATATATATTAAATATATAACATGTCTCTAAATCCTAATACTAGAGCTTCGTTAACAAAGAAAAAAATATGTTTTAACCGAAGTAAAAGGAGATGGTGTACGTTACTTACTGGGTCTTTGAACTTTTAAAATGTATGTACAGTTATTTAATTAATGACCTCTATTATTATTCATCTTCTCATGTTGAAGGAAAATCAAGTAAACGCCTATTATTTATTCTTGCTACTCTACGAACCTAAACATTTTAAAACAACTATTTATATTTATTTTGAAGTCTTTTTTGTTTTGTTATTATTTTCATAGGAAAATACGTTTAGGCGTATTTTTCTTATCAATTTAAATTTCAGATACGTTCCAGACTACTCTCAAAATGTGGAATGAGTCGGCATGATGTCCTTTATATATGAAAAGCGAATTGTGGTATTGAGTCCTCTGAAATACAAGTTCTTTGACTGGCCCTGAATGCGAACACTCTTTGAGGAAGCCTTTAATTTAATTAAGTACGTTCAGTACCTTTCATTAAGAGATTTTTTTCCTAGCAAGAAGGGAGTTTTTAGTAATCTAAATCAACCAATAAGTCTATTAAAATGTATAATTTACCTTGGTTTTAATAAAATTGTTTATAAAAATCCTTGAAAGAAAGATAATGGTAGAGGATTAGTACCAAGACAGTTCTAAAGGTCAATCAATAGATTAAACATTACTTAAACATATATTTAATATTGTTGAATATATGAGTAGTAAATAGTTGGGAGGATAAGTCTACAATTTATTAACTTCGTTAAAAATGTATCACGTGACAATCATATTGAGCATCCAAGAGTAAACTTTTTTGAAACATTATATACAAACTGTAATGGATTACATATTTTCTTCGTTGATCTTGTTATACATATAATGTTTCATGTATTTGTTCAACATTTCTATGACATATGGTTTTATATAACATAAAGGAAACAAGTAAATTTTCGTTTAAATACTTACAGTACAATTGAATGTAAAAAAAAACACAAACGTATTACAATATAAGCACAAAATGCACAAATATATTAAAATACAAACACAAAATGCACAAATATTTAAGATATTAATACAAAATAAGCAAATATTTTAGTGATCAATTTTGACGAACCACGCTCACCTTCCTCCGACTAGAAGGAATAACAAAAGAATCAATATTATGCAAATTTGTACTTGTATTGTTATATATGTGTGCATTTTGTACTTATATTGTAGTATAATTGTGCATTTTGTACTTACAGTATATTAAAATATATTTGTTCTTGTGACGTTTACTTGTACTGTATATGTACCAACACGTATTATACTAATTAAAAAACTATTTTTCAATATTTAAAAACAAGAGATAACTATAACTTGACTAACGTAGACTTAACTGCGTTACCTTGTAGCCAGGTAGATTGCAACTAAATGACCGTGCCCCTGTTACGTATTTTATATTTGGTATATGATGAAATATGTGATATGTAGATAATATTCGGAGATTTCCAATGCTTTGAGTGTTTAAGAAACAAACACAACGTTTCGACAGGTATAACAAACTTCTGCCATCTTCAGGTGTACTTACTAACTTAGCCTACATCTAAACAATGTTTGTTCTTAACCCATACTAAATCAGAAAAGACTTAATACTAAAGATTAATGTTAAAAGTCATCAGTTCTTAAAAAAGCTATCACACATAGCATTATTATACAAAATATAATACACATATGAAATACAACATAAATGCAAACTATGAAATCAGTCAAAAAAACACAGAGCGTTATTAAATAGACCAAATACTCAATGACATACAAAAATAAATGCAAAAAATTAACAAATCAACAAATAATAGATCAGATTATTAAGCAAACAAAATGTTCAATAAGACATGAAATAAATGCAAAAATATGAAAAAAATTCAACAAAATATAGAGCAGGCTGTTAACATGTCGAAACTTTGTGTTTGTTTCTTAAACACTCAAAGCATTGGAAATCCCCAAATATTATCTTCATGTCATGAACAATCTAATGCTAATAAATAACTTTCAAAGACACATGTAATATATCTTAATATCGTTATTTTATGAAAGTTCTGTTGGATTATATCTTAACAATCATGGGCATTGTTATTTCCGAATCGTACAGTTAAATAAATAAAGCAATCTTAATGAATGTACTTTTATAGTCTTCATTTGTATTGTAGAGAATTTATTGTATTTTCCTGGTTTAATTGCTTTCTCTAAGAATACAAATACACTTTGTCTCAAAATATAAAAGAGGCTTAAGTCGTATGAAAATATTACTGTTTTGCCATTTTTCTAAAGCTAACTGAAGACATTAAATATAAATGTGATTCCCGGAGTCATATACTAATAATTGCAAAAATGGTTTGACTTTAACTTGTAGTGATCATAAAAAGTAATGATAAAGTAAATATTTAACGTATTTTTTTAAAGTTCCATGTTATTAATGATGTTCCCTCTTATTTTTCTGTATTTTTTTTTTTAATTATTTGTATACCGAATCATATTTTTTAATGTACACAATAGTATTTATCTCAAAGTGAAATAAGTTTACTTTTTTACTACTCGTGCATTGTTGTTACAGTATATTTATTGATCTTATTTAGTATTGATCAGTAAATTGGAGACAGGTATTTTATTATATAAACAACTAGTTTACTTACTGACCTTTTAAAGGACTGAAAAAAAAAACAACCGAAGACTTTAATTATGCATGTCCCATTAAAAATTTGCATTATATTGTATAATAAATATTTGGTTCGTTATTTGAGGGAGCTACAATAAGAAAAAATAAAACAATGTACCCCATTGTTTGGTGACAATCAAATCACAACAACTTTCATGTAATTATTACAACTTTTAATATCATAACTGTACAGAATTAACTACACTAATTTGTAAAACTTAACAATAAAGAATTTTTAAGCTATTTTATTATAAAGCTATGAACCAATTATAGATTGATTCATATTCGTGGCCCACTTGTACGAAGAGTACCCATGGTTCACGGTTAATTTTTAAACACGAACTATTAGTGGATGTATACACTAAACATTGTAAACTAAAGATTTGTTTATACGCTGTTATAATTATTTAGTTAGTTTTCTAGTGATATTAAGTAAAGAAATGAGGTATTGTATCAAGTACAGTAATAAGAAAATAATCGATAAACAAGACAGACTAAGGCATGGTAAGGTTTAAGGCTAAAGACAATCAAAGAGGTAAGATGCAGTCTCAGAACAGATTTAAAGATAAAAATCCAATCTGAGGCTGTTTGACTCCAATGAATAATTTAAAGACAACCTCCGGAGTTTGTTGCTGCCTCTGATGCACTGTGTTCTCTAGAAAGTCCACGGTACATGGTATATTGTAAACAAACAAAAAAAAACAGATATATATCAAATGAAAGATAGTTTTTTAATATTATTTTATTTAACATAATGCATGTGAAATCTGCTAAAATATTAAATTTATGGTTAACAGTTTGTAAAATATTCTATTTTACATTTTTTAGTTTTTTGTTTTAAACTAATGTAAATATATTAGCATTTTTATTTATATTTAATTCTTACAATTTAATATGTACTTCCGTTTCTTTCAGTAAATTATAGTATGAATAATTATTATCATTTCCAAAAATTCAGTATCATTAACCAATTACATAGTCCATTTAAAGTAATATACGAATTACGTTACTTAAATTACTAACAATTATTGTAGGCAACGAGTAGATGTAGTATTATAAACATTTTGCAAATTTCACTAAAAACGATGCTTTAATCATGCTTAGTGCATAATTCTGTAAAAATAAATGTTTTGGTACGTTTATTTATTTATATCAAAAATAAATAATTATGTTTTAATTATTTAATTTAAAGAAACTGTTTGAAAATATTTCTTATTACAATTTATTTAAATCGTGATTGAAAATATTTTGTAAATTTGGTAAGGTTTTAACATGGCCAAATAATAAAAAGACACTATTTTCTTTTGATATGGGTCTAATGAAAAAAAGAATCTCTTGTTACTCAGGCTGCTCAATAAAGAGTAACTGTTGCTGTAAATTTATAGCAAGCATTACATTAGTTATTTTTACAACCTGCGAGAATTGGAGAGGAAATTTGGGGTGGAGAAGAACACTGGGGAAGTAAATTATTACATAACCCAGTTTCTCGCCGACCACTGATTCTTCCAGGCTTACCTGGAGAATATAAGAAAGGTCGAAAACTCGGAGAATCTGAGCATGGCGACGACCTCCACACCTTGTAGTGCAGGAGATGGGAGGCAGAAAAAAGAGAGCTGGAACCAATTGTCAGCCCTCTCTCGCCGGACACTATTGTTCGACAACTGATTCTCAGCCGAGTAGTCTGGAACAGTGTAGCTGCCTACGTTTAGAGGTTGCTGAAGCAAAAGAAGAGTGAAGAAACTTATGCGGCACCGGCATTAGTAGTCATGGTGGAAAAACCAGCGTAGTAACCTAGTGAGGGTTCACGTAGGCACCCTCTTGAAGTAATGCGGCAAGCGGTTCCGAGAGGGAACTCTGAGAGTCCCACACACCAGGTGCCTGACGGTGCATAATGCATTTTCCCATCGAACAAAAAAAGGTGTTAACGTACATTTATTGATGTAGTCTGCGTACGTTTCAGCTAGAGTGAATATATTTTATATCACTTATAAAAGCTCAATAATAATTTACATTATCAAAATGTAAATAGCAACTCAAATATTAAACATTAATTTTTTTTTACGAAAATGAAGTTGAAATAAACTGTACAAATAACTCTAATAATAATTTTCAGTATTTAAAAAATATTATCTTACTAGTAACTATTTAAAATATGGACATATGTGTTTTTTCTTTTGTTTTTTTTCAAATATAGCTTTATTTAAACAACGTATTTAAAGTATTAAAGACGAGAGAAGGTTAACTATTATTGCTAACGTATATTTTTTAACCATGTTGTTGTGTATAAAGTATATTTTAAAAAAAAGTAGCTTGTTTCTAAATTAACGAACAAATCAAGATAATATAGAACAAGTAATAGAGGAAGAGAACAGTTTTAAGGAGCAAGAGGTTATTAACCTAATGTGACTGCCACTTTTCTAAGTGGCGATGTAACCGAACGGATAAAGTGGACACAAGCTGCTTACACAAGACCTGATAGTCTACACAAAGCTCTCTCTCAATAATGCCATAACGTTGTACTTAGCTAGCTTTAGCTTATCGAGAAAAATATGTCATCTTTTATATATGCTGAAACATATAAATAAAGGATTTGTATACTCTTAAAACAAATAGAAATACCTTTAAATAATTTATATTGACCAATCAGCACAATACATTTGTAAGACATACTAAGATAAATTATATACAAAGTAAAGTTTAATTTATAAATTACTATACCAAATATTTATTTGATTGTGTTATACTTTGTACCAAAAATGTTATACTTTTTCTCTTTTTTAAGAACTTAACTCTATGATAGTTTCTTAACAAAATACGTATACTTAGTAAAAAGGAAACGTAAATAGTTCCACAGGAAGTTTTGTACGTACTCCTAATATGTTCTTAAATAACTTCATACTTTACTATCCTTACAATATTAGTTGTACTATATAGAATATTTTCTTAGTTCAGTCTTTAATAATCAGTTTATTTCAAATGTAGTTTATTTGTGTTGAAATTATCAATTTAGTAAGTATTATTATATGTTTAAAACGTTTTTAAAAACTTTTTTTATTTATACTATCAAACGGACACCTAATGTACTTTCGACAACAAGCAACAAGGTTTTGGTTGAACACGTAAATCTATAATTTACTCTAAGAAGCAATTATTTTACAGTAATCTTCTAATCAAACTAAATCTAACATGTGTACAGCCCTTCAAGGCCTTTATAAAAGTATTTATAAAAGACAGCCAATCTCCAAGAAATATATTTCCAAACATTTGAAATAGTTTTATTTATGAAAATTTCAATATTTATACATTATTCTTTATATATTTTATTTAGGTACATTGCAGAACGTAAAATTACAATGTAAATTTAATTCATTATATAGTTTATTCGTTAAAATATTGAAGAGATGAACACAAATTATTTGATTTTTAACATTATTATTTAACTTGATGGATAGTTTATCCTTTTATTATTGCAATGTTACTGATATTTACTTGTAAGCTTAACTTCAAAACGTAAAACAATACGAGATATAATTTGTCAGACTCAAGATGTACAGCTATTGTGTTATTACGGGCACGTTGTTATTGTTTATTGTACAGTTTTAAGGCTTACTAATGCAGTATACCTTAGAATAAACTATAGCTAAGTCTGTCTATATCATCTTATGTCAGAAAATAAACTAAGCTCTCACGTTAAGTCAAAGTGCATAGGTTGTTTTGAGGAATTGTTTTCTGACTTATTCATCTGAAACAGAACAAAACAGAATTCGTTTTCCGCGTCATTAGATTGTGACGTCACGTAGGTATTGCCTTGGGGATGTTTAGGTGGTTTTAATAAACTACCCATCCTTTAACATTAAAGCAATACAAAAAAATGTCTTGTTTACGTAACATAAATAATAAAATAATATTTATATATTGCTTTAACAGTCTTTTCACATAACTTACTTAGCTGCTGATTGACAAACTTAAAAATAAAATAAGGCAATCTAGTTCTTATTGAGTATAATTAAAAGTTGTCATACATAAGCAAAATAAGTTTAAATTAGTTACATTTAAAAATAATAATAATATTAAACATAAAGTACGAGGGCCATTAGCATTTATCGATGGTAACTACACTCACGTGTAAAATTATTCATATTCAATTATTCATATTATAAATTAGTCATACATTCGAGGACTTTATAACCATATTTTAAAAGTTACAAAACGTAAGATAAAATATAACTATTCAACTAAAAGCACTCATTTAATGTAGTTATTAATGAACTATTTGGCAACTAGAACCCTTGATTATATACACCTACAATATTCGTTATACTAGGAATATTTCTGTTATATATTCCATATAGCAGCTGATATTTTGAAATTCTAAATTTAAAATTTTATAGGAAATCTATTTGTGTAAAATATGGGTGGTTGGTATCACGACAGGGTGGCTCAGTAGACTTTCATGTCACATAGGTGAAATCAGCTGATTTAAGTATGCAATTAAAAACTGGTAACTAGATCCACCAATCACATGGAAACTATCAAACAGTAACCAAGCTATTTACCACAAATTATCAGGAATTGTATTACTGTATTGCATTGGGTATTAGATCAGTCTTTTATGTATATTTGTTGTTTGTTGTTCAACCCAGCTGTAATTTCGCCCATGTGACGTCATGGGAGATGCGCGTGATACCCTAGATTGCCTCATACAAGTATGCATCCGTATCGCGCCGGTAGCATCTACGTTATAGGGAGGCGCCATCTGTATTTATTCTACCTTCAGTGCTTTAAACAAAACAACCCCCAGCAATATAAAACATCCGATATTCGTACTTTCAAAGACACTTTAGTCTGTGTTGTTTAATTTTGAATATAGTTTTCTTTTGGACTGTCAATTCGTAAGATTACTTTTGTGAAATGCCTGGAGTGAGATGTGCTGTTGCAGTTTGTAATAACAGCCGTGTAGTATTAAAATGGCAAAATTTAAAAAATTCTAAAATAATCTTAAGAACCATACAGTAATGGTTTTTAGTATGTAGTTTTATCTGTCCAGCACGCTGTGTTTAGAGGCTCAGAGTAAGAAATACAATTACTCTGTGGTTGGAGGTCCCCCTCTGACGTCACCACTTGGCTTATACGAAAATGAGGAAACCTGTTGTATAGCAGCCTGGCGTAATATCTACCCAAGGTTCCTATATAACAGATTGCCTCCTTCTCATATTGTTTATATAAGCTGAGTTGTGACGTCAGAGGGGGACCTCCAACACTGAGTAAGTGTATTACTTACTTCCAACACAGCACGCTGAACAATTAAAACAACATACTAAAAGCCATTCCTGTATTTTTTTTCAAGAGTATTTTAGAATTATTGAAATTTTTGGTATTTTAATATTAATTTAAATCAGCAAATCATCGTTTTTAATGTTTTGCTGGTTTATACTTACTTAGTAACTTATAAATAGTATAAATACTAAAATATGTCGTAGACAAAGTAGTTGACATTAGTAAACAAAACCATACTAAAAATTAAACAATGCCGAATAAAGTATCATCCAGCGTACGAATATAATTTTTGACATTGTTCCAGTTTGCTTTGTTACAGCAAGGCACACAAAACACAGCTGAGGCCTCCCTATGACGTAAATGCTACCTGCGCCATATGGATGCGTATTTTTATGATGCGACCTCTTGTATAAAAACCTTGATACCTACCCACCATCTTCTTTTTAAAATACTGTGATAAGCGTCCAACTAGTTGAAGCCTTAATTTTTATATCACTTTAATTAAGAGATCAAAGAACCTTTACTATACTGCAAGTTATCTTAGGTAATTTTAAATAAATTTGAATATATGTGTAGTTTGGAATAGTTTCTATCAGTGTTTAAGTATATGTATAAAATAATAAATGCATAATTTATGATTAAAAATTCTGTATTATCAAACTTCAAAAGTATTTTTTAATTCAATCTATAAACTTGCATTCCTTAAATGATACAGTATATTATTAGTGTTTATTTCGAAAAATTTAATAATACCACAATGCCTTTATTCTGAAGGTTACAATAGTCAACAATATTTACTTAACTTATATATAACCTAAACAAAATCATTTAATTGCTGTTAAGAGAAAATAAAAACCGAATGTTCAGTACCTTAATGACGTCAGTAAAATAAATATTATATTTTAACTATATAAATAGAATATATTAAGACTATCAGGATTAATGATATTAAAACAAAATCTTTTAAAACTAGAAACAATAAAAATAGGATTCTTTGTCTGAACATTCAAATCAGAGCTCTGGCAATAAATTGTTGTTGCCGCCGAGTGGAAGCGTGCTGTGAATTCAATCTGGATGTTGTGATGTTGAATCATGTTGGCGTATCGTTTACTAAATGTTGACTTTGTCAGGTTAAATGAAAGTTTTTTTAAATTACTTAAACTGGTCGTATCAAGTACAATAGTATCAATAATATTGACCGTTAATTTCAAAATAAATAATAACATTTTTTAAATAATCGTATTATTTACCAAGCATTTTCATAATACCCAAAACATGTTTATGTAAGCCAAAATTAAATGTATAAACTGTATTATTACATAGAATATATTTATTTTGAAGGTCTCATAATATTTTTAAATGCACTTTTTATGTAACAAGGAACAAATGTAACATTTGTACGTAAAAGTGGTTGTTTATCATCTTTTTTAACTCCAAATCCATTCCCACCATATTTACATTTATCAGTAATGTCCAATAAAATTATTAGTTTCAATTTTCGTTTTTTCTGGAGTATATAGGTCTTAATAAAATCCACAAAAATCTATTGTTGATTTAAAAGTGTTCAGGGGTATTTTAAATTAGAGAGATTGTTATATTCTTCTTTTCTTAATATACTTGAAAGTGAGTTGGGGAGGTTTCTGTTTATGTAAGATTCTTGTTATGCTTTAATTATCAAAATATTGTTTTTGAAATGAACATTTTCTTATTAGTATTCTTTCTTATTTACTTCAATTTGATATACCTGAAGGCAGACCGATAGAATTGGGGTGTTTTTTTTAATATGGTGACATTAAACTTAGTATTTATTTAGAGATTCATCTAAATATATACAATTCTTTTTCTCTATTTTTAAATAATATATCATATTAAATAGAAAATAAAAACATTTATATACATATTATTTTGAAATGAGATTATAATATATTTCAGAACTAGGTGTCTATAGTTACTTAAATTTTGAAAATCATCACTAAAATATAATCCTAAATACTTTTTTTGAAAATTGGAATGCAGAAATATATGTACAATTATATAACAATATTATAGATAACACATGATCTTTATACAAAATATGTTTAAGTGGGTCCACTTAGTTATCTATATTGCACAAGGTGTTGTCTCACAATACAACCCAAGACACAGATAAGTATAGCCATTAACTGCAAATGTGGGCTTGTACAAGACATATTTATGACAGTCATTAGTGTAAATGTGGTCATTTAATACGAGCAATCTACGGGAACCTAAATTGGTAGAACATGATTACCAAATTCTTTCTTATAAATCATATATCATTAAGTCAAAGAGGTATTGACCCACCTACCCATCAATACACGTACAGTAGTATTTATTATTCGTGTTTAAGTTTATAATAAAGTATATAAAAAGCAACAATAGAAAGACTGATGTTAAATAGTTTTGAATACTTATTACATTTGATACAGCATACTTCACTTTTACGGCCAGTATATTCACTCAGTATCTTTATAATTAGAATAGAAAAAATGCCTTTAAAGTTCTTGTATTCGAAATTAAATATGTGAGCTATACACATATAATTGAAAATAAACTTATTATCAGAGAAACAATCACCTAAATATGGTGGTTGTCTATTTAAAAAGTAACTTTTTAAAAAGTGTTTACCATGCCAATTGAATATCATATTTTTATTATTCTATGCCATTTACCATATGATATTTTTATGTATATTCGAAATCTTTTTTTATTATCTGTATCATATGAAAAGTTTAAAAAAACGCTAAAA
Organism: Stictocephala bisonia; assembly: GCA_035578905.1. Taxonomy (NCBI): domain Eukaryota; kingdom Metazoa; phylum Arthropoda; class Insecta; order Hemiptera; family Membracidae; genus Stictocephala; species Stictocephala bisonia. The sequence continues at coordinate 180,238 of JAQJVL010000952.1, read as the reverse complement.
GTTAAGGAATTGGTTCTAAGAAATACTTTTATAATTGACACTTACATACGTGTTTGTTATGTAACTTTTTACTATACTAATTAATTATAATGACTAATACGTAAACCTATGGCAAATAAATAATATAAACCTTTTGTATGTACGAAAATCTTTGATTAATTAATATTATTTGTTTAAACAAACCTCACTTTACATGTTTATAGATCCAAAAATGATCTTAGATAACTTGTATAACAAAGAAATAGTTACTTATGTAAATAAACAATATGCAAAATATTAAATTATAATAGAGTCCAGTTCTTGCTATAAATCTGTAGCCGCATCATCGTACACAAACGTACAATAACAATATTTGTGATCTAATTTTTCATCCATTAATATTGACTGCTTACTTTTAGCATGTACCGCAGGGACATAATCATGTATATGAATTGTAAATGTATGAGCATCACGTAACTAGGTAGTGGGACATGTTCTGAGATGTGTTACAAATATTTTTTTTCACCTGAATCAGTATGACGTAGAAAAGTAAAATATAGTTTATAAATCAGTACACAGATGTATTATGTCATACTTATGTTTATATAAAGAATATAAATTAGGAATAACTTATTTGTTTAAATATACTTTAGGTTATTAAGCTACCAGTACATTAGGGTGACTATGACAGTTTATAATTAGAACCGAATTAATTCATTTTTCAATAACTAAATAGTGATAAATTGCTCAAATACTATTTCTAATGATCTTATCATTATACTGTACTAATCGCTTAATACAAAATATGTATAAACATGCCTAATTTTACACATTTTGGTCGTGTACAAAATGTAATATACTCATATATTTGTGAATATAATGCAAATTTATTTCTAAATGTAAAAAGGGATAGGCAAAGCATAATTCGTCATAAAATAAATAGACTTTTCATCTTAACACCCGATTTTCTTAATTATGACTGTAATATAAAAGTTACTAACGATCTTGAATTTAAACTAAATAAGCAAAACTTTAAAAAATACAATAATTACATTTTTTATATTTCATCATAAGTAGGCATTGCAGCAATGTATCCTCTATAAACCCATAACCACACATCCTTGACACTGACAGACTCCAGAGGTGTTACGTAACAGTTGGTTTACGTCTGTTTCACCGTTTAATTGTCTTTGACGGTTTTAATGTACTACATGTGTATTTAGCTTTAGCATTATTCCTATCTGACGACCTATGAGGTACATAAGAGGCAGGTTAAATGGGTCTAATGATTTATTCTTATCTTATAGAAGTATTAGTAGTGTGTTAAACTTTCACCTTTATAACATCTTATGTTTTTACCAATAAATAATGATAAACATTTTAATATATATGGATACATTATAAGTTATAATTATTTAAAGTTTATGTAATTACTTAGGAAGCTATGTAATTAAATAAATAAATGTAATTAAATATATAAATTAAAGAAAGAAATTTACGTACTCACCCTCGAAAATGTGTGTATTTGTCACAAAAAAACTATCCCATAACTATATGTTTGAACCTTAGTGATTCACTAGTGGTTAAATATTTTGTTCATTGCAAGTGACTGACAAATATATTAATTTAAATTAAATAACAGACAAAACGAAAGGCTATTTAAAATATTTCTCAAAATGTAATATTTTGATATCAATACCACTGTACGTGTACGAGTGGGTAGGTGGGTCAATACCACTGTACGTGTATGGGTGGGTGGTGGGTCAATGCCAATGTACGTGTATGGGTGGGTGGGTGGGTCAATGCCAATGTACGTGGAACTCAAATCAGATATTTTTATCGAACCTGTTTATTTTTCAACTAGGTTCTGTTTACTGAATGTATATTTTACACAATAAAGAATTCAATTGCATATCATCAATGCTTGACTATAAAATATGCCAATTTCTGCTTGTAATTAAAACTAGAATATAAAATTATAAAACGAAATATAGTTATGCCCAAAAAAAATTAATTTTCCAAATGAAACGTGCTGTTTGTGAGGAGAGGCCATATGAATACAAATGTAATATCTAACAGATGTACAGCGTCATGTTTGAAGCTGCCATCTAGCGGAGCAATATTAACCTTAGCGCTCTCTACACAGTCGGCGGGACGGACTGCACAACACAATTCTTTTAGCATGAAATGTATTACTCCTTGTTTTATTGTCATACCATATAATTTGCGAATAATTTTCTCATCACCAAACTCTACCTTTATTTCCTGTACACTTACTTGAAGTTTTGACTCTATGGCTAAGTATTGATTATAAAGTATTCACATGACTTTAGAAGGAATTAAACATACTTGTTTTTTGTACCACGAAAACATATAAATAAATGGTGTGTATAATATAAATTCATTGATAACAACAATTTTGTTACGGGATGAATTTAGGATTTCTCCAACCTCTCTACTTAATCTAATTTGGTCAAGTACGAGGTTTATAAGTTACAAGGAATATCTTAATACTTTTAAGCGATCTTTGAACTCAAATCAGATATTTTTATCGAACCTGTTTATTTTTCAACTAGGTTCTGTTTACTGAATGTATATTTTAAAATGATTGAGATTATTACAATACAAATAAACGTCACATAATACAAATGTATTACAATATAAGTACAAAATGCACAAATATATTACAATACAAGTACAAAATGCACGAATATTATGGTGATCGATTTCGGTGAACCACGCTCACCTTCCTCAGACCAGAGGGATTCACAAAAGAATGGTGAATGGTGATCAACAACTCAATTTATAGGCCTATGATCACGTGACCCTATTGGCTGGAATCATCAAAATGGCGGCTGCTGTGATATTATTGGTTAATTCCTGTTGGCTGTTACTTATCTTCTTTTATTTACTGAAAATACATTATTAAAAACTATTTCGGAATCAACATTTTTCCATTGATTATGACTATTGTGGGTTAAGGAATTACCAATTATTGTGTCATATTATTTGAAAATATACCTACATAAAATAACTTTAATTCTAATAAAAATTTTTAATTTTTTTTTTATTTAGCTACATGTACAAATGATATAAAAGTTGCGTAGAGTGGTAGAATAAAAAAATAAAATAAGCCTAAAGTGTGTAAGTTATTCCCTTGTCATTACACAATTTAATTTAAAAAAGAACATATACATATCAAAAGCAGAACAAAACAACCTTATGATGATTGGACAAACTGGAAGACCATTCAAAACACGCTTTCAAGAACATATACAAGCTCTCAGAAGCTATAACACAACTACAATGAAATCCACATTCGCAGAACACTTGCTCTCTACAGACCACACGTACACAAAAATGGAAGAAAACATCAAATTATTAAATTTTATGAAAAAGGGCAAGAAAATGAATGCAACAGAAGAATTACATATATATTTAGCACAACAAGAAAATCCAGTGAACATGTTGAACACACAAATCAATTATACAAACCCTATTTTTGATAAGATTCGAAACATTAAAAATTATAACTAAAAATTCCACCAACTTATCCACATTCATCAATATTTTACGAAAACCACATGTTTTACAATTTTATTTAAAACATTATTATATACTCAACTTAATTATTTAATTTACACTAGAAAATGACAATAAAGTCGAAACATGTTTTGTAATTAATTTTTAATAAAAAATATAAGGGTACTCAGTTTTTAAATTTTATTACATCCTAAAATATATATATATGAGAATTTTTTTTAATTTAGACACAAAATACGTTACAATCATAACGTGTACATTAAACAATTAAACTATCTTAGATTATATGAACATTAAAAATAGTAGGTGTCAAAAGAGATTTATAAACGAAAGCTACCCATCATAATAAGTACAAAAATATTACTTCAGCTATACAGTCTAAAAGTATAAAACATTCTTGTTTACAACGATTCAAATTCATTGTAAACAAGATAAAAATATTGCTTGCTTTACATAACTCCATATTTGTGTGTTTTGTAAAGTAATATACTATTGTATGGAAGTAAAGTAAGCACAGCATAGGCAACTCAGTAGTATTTATAAAACCATAATAAAGTGAAGGAAATTAACATGTTATTGCTAACCCAATATTCTTAACCATATTAATATAATATATATTATACAAAGTAAAATTGTACAATACTATATCTTATTTTACAACACAAGTAATTGAGGAAGACAATATTTTTAGAGAGCTAGAGGTTATCAACGTAATGTCACCACCACTTTTATAAATGGACATTTAACCAAGTGGACAAAGTGGACATAATCTGCTTACACAAGACCTGACTGTCTACACAAAGCCCTTTTTCGATAATGTCATAACTTTGTACATAGGGTGCTTTAGTTGAACGAGAACAATATGTCATCTTTTTTCCCTGATAAATCATATAAATATAAAATTTAAAAACTTGAAATCACTAAAAAGAGCTTTTAATCATTCAATTTAACTTGCATTACAATGTAATTGTTATGACATATCAACTAAAATTACTAAAAAGAAAATACTCTTCATGAAATAATTAACTTTACACAATCGTTTAAAGAAGTACTGTAGTTACATTTTTATAACTGTCTGAACAGAATTGGCCTACGTACATTTCTACTATATAGTGAACACCTATTGTTTTCATCTTATGTAAACTTGTAATATACTCTAGTAATTAAATGTTTTAAAATATTAGTTAGGTAAATTTTCGATTTAATTATTGTTATGATCTGTAACTAGTTGTAAATAAGTAACTATGTTTAAAAATACTTATGTAAATTAACTTCATGTGATAATTAATTCATAAAATTATTGAAAACTTTAACTTAAATGATTCTATTGTTTATATAAATATGTTTGTTGAAATAATTCATTATAATATCATTAATGCTATGTCACTGACAAAAAATTCTCCTAAGCTTGATTTTAAAACGTAAAGAAATATATTTTTAAATATGTACAAATGGTGTAAAATTATTTAATTACAATTTTAAGGCTTATTATAATAGAATATCTTTATACAAACTACAAGCTAAGTCTCTCATTATCATTTTATATTAGAAAACAAACCCAGCACTAACTCAACGCTGAGGCTGTTATTCCAGGAAATGTTTTCTGACTCATTCATCTGAAACAAAACAAAACAGAATTAGTTTTTAGCGTCATTAGGTTTTGCTGTCACGTAGGATGTAACTTGGGGATGTTTTCTGGCTTCAGTAAAGCACCCTACAAAAATAATATAAGTCAGCTCGTAACACGTATTCCTGATTGGTTGAAAATAAGAGTGCAGCTAGAGGCAAAATAATTTTAATATTTTACTATTTATCAATATGAATAAGAATATTTGAATAAAAATGGGGGAACTATATTTAGAAGTGTTGATGAAACGAAGTATTTTACTCTAACTACCATTGTTTATATAACAATGAAAATAGCTTATTATTAAACTTATTATATTAAACTGGCTAAAACATTGAAGACATTATGTAGGTTATTTTATGAAATTGTTTATTTTAACGTTTTCTTAGTGTCTAAACCAGCATATCTTATTATTTCGTATTAAATTAAATATCCAATGTTAGAAATACTTCTCAAACTAGTAATAAATAAAATAAACAAACGTATAATTAATAATCATAACCTTAAATATTAAGGTATTTTGTTTAATGTAAATAAATGTATTTGTAATATCTAATTATTCTCAATTATATACCCAATCACTAGTTATATCACATTCGTCCTAATAAAATATACTTAAATAATAATTGGTATATTAAGAGATACATTACGAATAAAATATATTAAGATGATCTAGATTTAAAACACGTTTAAAAGACATTGTAAAACCAAAATCAAGATTCAAATTAGATATTTTGCAATAAATTGTTGTTGCCGTCGAGTAGAAGCGTGCTGTGAATTCAATCTGGATGTTGTATTGTTGACCGATGTTGGAATATCGTTCTCTAAATGTTGACTTAGGTCAGAATGGTTAAAAATAATATAAAATGCTTTAATTGTTCATAACAATTAACATTACATAAATAATATTAACTTTTAAATTTAAAATAAATAAAAAACATGTTTTATTAAAACTTATAAAATCTGACGTATTTGCAAAAAAATCCAAAACCGTATATAAAGCCAAAATATATTCAAAACCTTTATTAGTACAAAGAATATAATAATTTTCAATGTATATTAAAATGTTTAGACACACCTTTAGTGTAACAAAAAAATGTAAAATTATTAATATAAAAGTGGTTTTTATAAATACTTTATTAGATCAAAATCCTAAATAATTTTTACCTAACTTACAAGTAATGTGTAGTGAAACTCTTAGTTTTAAATCTATAACATTTTTTGATATACATGGGTCCTACTAAAATCCAAAGAAACTTTTGCTAATTGAAAAGTGTTTAGAGGTGTTATAAATTAGACAGATTGTTATGTTCATCTTCTGAATATTCTTGTAAGAGAGTTGGAATATTTAGGGGGTTGGGTTTTTTTAAGCAACGAGTTATGATTTAAAGATAAAAATATTGTTTTTAACATAAGCATTTTACTGTTCGTATTTTTTGTTTTATTTTACTTAATTTTGATATTAAATAAATGAGACAAAAAAGAGATCGATGTAAATGGGAAACTTTTATTTATCAACATAAATCTTAATACTTATTTCGACTAAATACGTATTATTCTTGTTTACCTAATATTAAATAAAAGATAATTTGTATTATATAATTGTAAAAATATCTATGTATAAAAATTAGATTGAAATATATTTTGTAATTATGTCTGTATAGTCAGTTAAACATTCCGAAACCATATCTAGTATGAATTCAACTAACGAATAATATAACATTCCCTGAATATAATTCTAAATATTTTTTACTAAAATTAGTAAATAGATAGTTGATTGTAAAGTTTTTATTTTAATTAGTAAGGCATAACATTTATGTACAATTATAGAATAATATTACCACTCGTAGAAATAACACATTATAATAGAAATAAGCACTTTATACAAAATATTTATTTGTCCAACACAAAACTAGAGCTACATTTAAAATACATATTCATCGACACAATTTTATAATGACACAGACAGATAATATGTTATCAGTTATTTTCTAATATTACTGGAAGAATTATAATAAACAATTGTCAGTAAACATTAATGATTCCCTAGTAAGTCCAACTGATTATCTCTATCACACAAGGTGTTGTCTCACAGTGCAATCCAAGACAGAGATAAGTGTAGCCATTAACTGCAAATGTGGGCTTGTACAAGACAAATTTATGACAGTCATTAGTGTAAATGTGGTCATTTAATACGAGCATTCCACGCGGACAATATCTCACTTGGTAGAGCATAATTAATTACCATATTCTTTCTTATACATCATATACCACAAAGGTAAAGTGGTGTTGACCCACCTACCCAACAATACAAGTACATTGGCATTGACCTACCCACTCAATTATTAAGCTATATTTGTATTTATTGATCGCGTTTTAGTGTTGTTAATAAGGTGTAAAACGTTATCAACATTAAAACAGGAAAACTTATATGAAGCAGTGTTGAAAAGTGATTAGAGTAGATACAATATATTACACTTACAAACCATGTATTTAGTAAGTTTAAAATTAGGACAGAAAAAAGGCTTCTCCAGTTCTTGAATTTGAAACTAAATATATTAGCTCTAACGTGTATTTAAAATTAAACTGATTTTTTACCTCGAAAATTGAATTCGTTACATATGAAAATTTTCTGTTTATTCGGTTAATTTTTTATTATCCTTAAAACACAATTTATTTTATAGCTATAAATTAAGCAACGTTTTCTTAATAATTGACAGTATCACTAACCTATTTAAGGCAATTTATTTTTTGGTATACCAACAAATTTTAATTAGGTATATATCTGTAAATTACATCACTCTTTTCATATGTTTGTAAATTTGTAATTAGTAAATAGTAAAAATCTGAATAATATTTCTTACACAATTTCAAATTTAAACATTACTGTTCTACTCTTAGATTTAAAAAATGTTTAGGGTAACATGTATAGTGAAAAAATATTTTCTTATTATAATAAATGATAGCAAAAATAATAAATTACGAGACTTCAGTTGTATCTCAGAATCAGTAGCCTCATTTACTCGCATGCACCTTATCATAATACATACAATGAAAATATATGTGACGTAATGAATATTTTACGAATGTTGGTTCAGTAATATTGGCTGTGACTGTTTAGCAAGTACCGTAGGGAAATATCTATGTATATGAATTGTAAATGTTTGAGCAACACGCAACTGGGTATTGGGGTATTATTACTACTGTAGGTAATGTATTACGATGTATTTCAAGTAAATATTGTCGTTTCAATAATCATGAACAAGTGAAGTAAAATATAGTTTATGGATCAGTTTACAACCGAAATATTTTTATTTCTCTTTTCATTAAGAATTTAAAATAAGAAATAATTATGGGTGAAAACATTTTAGATTTAGTTAAATGAATATGTTAGTGGTATAATGTTAGTAAGTGGTATAATGTGCAACATTCTAAACAGAATGTTAATATATTGTTAACATGCAATCCATAATGAGTTTATAACTATTAAAATTGAGTTTATATATTCATTTTAAGTCTCATAATGGAAACAAATCACTGTGTACAATATATTTCTACGTTTATTTAGGTTATGACTTTTATTATTACAATAAGTTTTCGGCTAGTAGAAAAATTAAGTTCTGTTTTTAAACAATGACAGTTGTACATCTAAATTTGAAAAGGGAGAGACAAAACATGCTACCCTCAAGATCAATAAACTCTGAAGGAAATTTTCAAATTAACATGTGATTTTCTTAACTATGATAGTAAATGAAACTCATTTATTAGATAATACTAACAATTTGTTTTAGAATATACTTGAGGTATATCAGAAACAAAAGTTTCATTGTCAACAGCAACAAACGACTAACCTGTTTTAGCTGCTTGTTGCTTTTGGCAATAAAAAACTTGTTTTCAAAAGGCCTCGTGCATTTTTTTTACATGTTTACTGTTTTTTTTACGGGTACACTAAAGCGTTCGATATCCAACTTAATAGAATCATAAGAGCTATTAATGGCACTCTCATGTCAACTCCACTTCCTTTACTCCCGGTGTTGTGCAATATAGATCCGTCGGAGATAAGATGTCTGGAGGCACTAAGAATTCAATAGGATCAATAATACCCCGTACCTCACCATAATATAGGATCTCCCACAGTAAAACGGTCGATTAAAATTTCTAAATCCACCTCTATGTACTGCTTTCCAGTTGAGCACATCATACTTCTCGCCCAGTACTAGCTGGGCCGTAGCGTGGAACAGTTTGATGGACGAAATTAGTTCCTTATTAACGATCCGTCAATACCTGTAGTGGAATATCCCTCATAGGGAGTGGATACTCTTGAATAGGTTACAAACTCGGTAACAGATGCTATTACTAGAAGTATAAATGAAGATTTACACTCGATCAGTCGTGTGACGGCTGGGAGTCTATCCAATGGATCACATAGCTACGGAGTGCCACCTGCACTATTTTTGGGAGGGGTTAGCCAGCATACACAGAATCAGTGAGGCAGGTATTGGATGGATCGATGTATTGGACTTGACTTAGTGTCAGTAGATCACTTTAAATAACTAGAATCTACATTTACCGGTGACAACCGCGTCAAGGTACTATGTACAATGTTTACAAGATAACCAGTCGTTTCGCCCATACTGTGATGTGGTATCCTCAGTGGTTTCTCAGTCTCAGAGAAACAACTGAGGATGTCACATAATAGTATGGGCGAAACATCTGGTTATCTTGTAAATATTGTAGATATTACCTTGACGCGTTTGTCACCGGAAAATGTAGATTCTAGTTATGACACCGGCTGCTTAAGCCTAAGTTCCAAGATCACTTTAAATATTAAATCATTAAATATACCAACATGACTTTTGGATATTTAACCTAATATACACGACAGCTTTAAAAATAATAAATGGTAACTGACAATAACAAATGGTAAGATACATAAACTGAATTATTTGTGTTTTATTTACTTAAATTATGTTAATTATGTGTGTAATATAATATAAGTGTTACTACAAGTCTTATACATAATTCAATTAAGAAAAATTTTGGGAAATATTTTGCTGTGTTTAATGTGTCACCAGAAGTACGCACTGCAGTGTATACCCTAGACACCCATAATCTCAAATAGCATCGTTTAATCTGACAGCCTCCATAAGTGTTGTGTAACTGTTGGTTTACATCTGTTATATTGTTTAATTGCTGATGACAGTTTTAATGTGCTACTTGAGTAATTAGCTTGGTCATTATTCCTGCCTGAAGGTCCAGGAGTATAACAACCTATTCATAACTAGTTCAATTACTACTACAGTCATTTTTAACATTATAACATCTGAACATGTTAGAAGCAGACACTTATCAACAATTCAATACACATCATTTTGTATTAAGAATCCATGAATACTTCATCTATTTTATAAAATATGTATTCACGTTTAAATAAATTTTAAAAATAATTTCATGATATAATTCCCGAAAAACTATTCTACAATTATATATAAATCTTGACGGCTTACTAATCTCATGTCAGAATTTAGTTCGGGCATTCATATGTAATAAAAAACAATAAGAAAGGTTGTAAGGTTATATTTCTTAAAATTTAGTTTATATGGTTTACGTAATAATCAGTGTAATTACATGCATTTTATTATTAATTATAAAATATGTAAGTGAGTGAATATAATAAAAAACCAAAGTACATGCTGTCAAAAATTTCAGTTATGTCCAAAGATAAATTCATTCTCCGGTTGAAACGTGCCGTTTGTGAGGAGAAGTCATATGAATACAAATGTCATATCTAACAGATGTACAGCATCATGTTTGAAGCTGCTATCCAGCGGAGCAATATTAAGCCACTACGTTCTCTAACACAGTCGGTGGGACGGACGGCACAACATAATTCTTTTAGCATTACATTTGTGGACTTGTTTTTCTACTTTATACCCGTACTCCCACGAAACATGAGTAGATATTCATAGTTAGATATACATTTTTTGTTATAATATACTTACGTTGGCATAGAACAAATAATACTTATTCTCATGTTTAGCCTAATTGTGAAAGTTACTTAAAAACCATAATACACATAATTGTTTTGTTTACATGATAAATATTACATAAAACATTTCTACTATAGAGACCTAAAGCTAGAAGTAGACATTTAGTATGTATAATCCTCGCTCCATATCTTGAGCCCTAGTAACAGAAAAAAAACATAAAAAAACGAGAATAGAATTTAATATGAGTTTACCGTTTCTCTGAAAGAAACAACAATTGAAACTTTGACAGTAAAATAATTTGAAGGGTGGACGTGTAACAATATCTACCTCGCAAACCACTCATCGGCGGCGTACTGCGAGTGGGCTTCGTGCTGCCACTCTTCCACCATCGCCACTTTAGTGAAGTTACATAAGGCCAACTAAGATGTTTGCTGGTGATGGCAGGAAAGCTGCAGTCAGGTTTCGTAGTGTTTGTACATGTTGACGGAGGGAGTACTTACATAAAATCTAACAAATACTTTGAACTGAAATAAAAAAATGTTACTACAAACGGTACAACTGTTATGTCATATTATATACATATAATTTTCCCATAGATAAACTCTTGATGTATATCCTGAACACTTACTAACAGTATAAGCTAAATGAAGGTATACTCCATAGCTAAGTATTTACGTGTAATTCTTATGGTGTTAGAAGTAATTCAGCATCACTGTAATTGTACAGGTGGGTGAGAGGGCCTTCATCACTGTAATTGTACGGGTGGGTGGGAGAGCCTTCATCACTGACTTGTATGGATGGGTGGGAGGGCTTTATTACTGTACATGTATTGGTGTGTGAGAAGGTCATCAGTCATCAATGCTAGTGTTCAGTTGAGAGAAGAACGCCTGCCACTGGACGATGCAATATAGATACTGCATGCACATTGCCTAGCCTTGAGATGCAACGGCGCTCCTCCAGTTATGTGTTGTTTTTCTCCCTTGACACATACAAAATAACGGATAATATCATATTTTGTACTACGGAACTTTATAACGGAATGAAATAACATAAATAAATCATAATCAAGACCTTATAATACGTTTAATCTATATTTCTTAAATATCCTTTTTTAACTTATTGTGGTAATATACAAGGAGTGCAAGGTTCTAGAGATATCTTAATATTTGTCATCGATCTATCAAATCAAATTAAAGTTTATTGTCTTACGTACGTATGAGCATAAAAGTTAGTACATTTATCATGTTTTTCTCTATATATACATAACTTAGAAACATTCATATTACAGTTCTAATACAGTTTTTTAAGGAAAGTTGTTACAACGAAACTAGATCGGTGGTGCAAATATATTTTTCTATGTAGTGTTGTAAACAATGACCATTAAGTTAGAGACAATATTTAAACTAGCATAAATCTAGATTTTTAAGGTGAAACTAATTCCAATTCGTAGAAAATATGCCTACAATATTTTTTAGTTCAGTAGCCAGATGATATTGCAACAAAATAATAAATCTATGGACATATTAGTTATATCTAAATATTATATGAGGAATGGTAAAAATAAAGCTTGTTTTAGTATGAGTCTGTTTAGTTCTCCAAAAAATATATTAGTAATTATTTTTTGATAAAAAAACCTTCGTAGTCAAACAGGTGATACCCTTAACAAAAGATATTTATTTACTAAATTTAATGGATTATAATTAAGCTAAACATTGACTATAACTATTCAAAGTCATATAATTTATATTTTGCAAACCTTTGCAAGGATTCAATGGAATATGTGTGTATTTTCATCTCTGGTATGTTTTAAATAAAATGTTGAGGTTTTTTTTAAAGATCTTAAGGTATGTTTTGTTAGTACAATTATCTTTGTAAATATCTTAAATTATTATAATAAATCATTTATCAAGTGATGTTTTCATAAGCTTCTTATGATATCTGACTGACCAGGGTTGAAAATTGCATGAAAGTGATATGATATGTATATTTTATAAATGAAAAAACACAGTTATATTTTCTTGTGTTTAACTACATTTACAAATGAAATAACAGTAGCATTCTTTGCAGAACCACAAAATAAGATACAACTAACATTTTTATATTATTGACTTGTCAAAACAAATTTTAACTTTACAAAAATAAATGTATTTGTGATTGGCAAAATGTAAGTTAAGTCTTCAGTGTTATAAAAGTTAATCAGTGGTCAAACATAAAACAATTATTAATAATATTGTACAGTAGTAATATTTGAACACCGTTTTGGTATCATAATATTTTTTTACCTTCTTTCTATACTTGATATTTAAACTCACGTGTTACATTGATGCATGCACCAACTACGATGAATCAAGTTTGTCTATGAACTGAATATTTATGAGAGCCACCCAACTGAATAGTAGGTCACACTGAAGCATACGCCAATATGTGGAGACTGTTTACTTCAAATTTGTTTTCTTTTATGTAGGTAATATATTGTAAATACATTAAAAACCTCTCATAAACTTAGTGAATTATGCATTACAAATGACTCCTAGTAAAAATGTTAAAATAATAAATATTAAAATGCTGGGAGATCGACTGAAATAAAACATGTATGTATCACATTAAAACACTTAAATAAGCTAGATACTTCTATACTAGATGCTTCTGAAGTGTAGTGTCATTCAGTTTAATATATGGCTGGTGACAGCGTCATATTTAGTTATAGATTATTATTCTTACTGTTGTATTTAAAAAATAAATTAATAAAACAAAAAGATGTTCTCATTTTATCTGTAATATTATTGATAGGGGTAGTGCTTAACTTGTGACCAACCATTGGAAATCAATAAACTAACAATTATTAATTGGTGTCAATCTAACGCCAATTACTTAGTGTAAAATAAGACTTGATATCATTAAAGTAAGGCAAGTATAGTAATAGACTTTATTGATCTTGTGGCTAACATGTTTCGCCTCTCCCTTCTGACATTTATATATACAACTGTCATTATTTAAAAAAGTCATTATTTCGTATAGTATATACAAAATAGTATAGAAATAAAGACATAATATTTACACCATTTATGTTGGAGAGTATCCAAATATTCATTTTAAAAGTAGATTTATATTAAGAAATGTTAATGTTTTACATAGGAAACCCAGCCTCCTAAAACTCATATAGTTAGAAGGATAAAGATATTTTTAGTTTGAAATATAATTAATAGTGTTTGTAGATTAAAACAAGGCATAAAGGTGTTTCCAAACAAATAATTATAGTATCAAAATAAATCATCATTCAATAAATACAATTAAATAAAATAAAAAAATCGTCTTTAAGACAATTTAAGAAACCTGTATAAAAACTCTTACCTTAACTAATAACTAGTAATAACTAATACAAACAAATTAGGCAATTTTTATCTTCATTTTTGGAACATATATAACACATAATGAAATACGTGAAACTTTGGATAAGTTGCAAAAATTGCCAACCTCCAGTCTATGATTGAGTCGAAGACTACTGGATATATGTTCACTTCTACGTAATATTAAGCCAGATTACATTAAAATATGACTGTAACTTAAAAACATATTATTATTTTTTATTTTTTTTTTTTTTTACTAATTCCTGTGTGTAGGGTAACTAAGCGAACCATATACAATAACACCAATCGGTATTCATTGTGCTTTATGTTATATTTTTTATAAAAAGATGCATTAACTAAACAAGATATTCACTATCTAAAGTAATTGATAGATATATTCACTTCAGAAGTAATTGACTATAAACATCGAAATCCAACCCCTCACAATAAATCCTTATTACCATCAAGCAGAGCGTGCAGAGGATGCATTCTGACTGAACCGATATTCGACTACAACAGGGCTGTTTGGATTATTGTTTGACAGCGGTTTAAGGTTTTGTTATCCCTTTATATCCCAATGTATATTACCTTATTATTAATATTTTACAACAAATTATTCTTCAAGTATGAACTATTAAGAATGTTATTGAACAATAAGTTGATAGTAAATGATACAGTACTCAACGAAGCTGGAAGTATGCTGCTGTATTTATATATTCCTACACATTTGATATATGGATACATTATTTTGAAACTGTCCTTAAATAATTTAGACGTTATACTTTTGACTTAAAACATCTTTCTATAATGTAAATGTATGCATACATATGTATTTAAAAAAAAGTTAACAATAATTCACTACCATTACTTTTACGGTTTCTTCACTACCAATACTTTTTTATCGCAATTAAGGTTAGGTTAAGTTAGGTTAGGTTAGAATAGGTTAGGTTAGGATAGGTTAGGATAAGTTAGGTTAAGTTAGGTTAGGTTAGGATAGGTTAGGTTAGGTGCCTACCAAACTTAATCACAATCTGGTAAGTCCAATGATTGACTTACCGTCGAATGCACCCTCTGTGTGTAAGTTCTTGGAAATCGATAAGATAAGGCCAACGATCTCGCATTTGTAATGGATAACGAATACCACAGTGAACGTAAAATCGATTGGGGAACAGTTTTTAGAGCAATATAATATTTATCAAGTGGTAGTGAATTAACGGAATTAAAAAAGTAGTGATAGTGAAAAGATGCCAATTATCATATATGGGAATTTTCATGGTTACAGTAATTTAGTAAGGAGGCAAGTGATATATTAATACAATTCATTATAAAATTATACTTTCATTTATTAATTTTCATGTGATAATTCTTCATAAATTGAATCTGATATGAAATCCATTTTTTATTCAAAAATTAAAAGTATTAAATACAAAATGTGTCTTATTAAATGAAACAACTGTCAGGCCTAATACAAGTTTAAGAGAACATGCCAATTTTCTTAAAATAAAATACAAAATAATAATTAACTGTAATGCAAACACAAAACAATGATAAATGCAGTCATTACCTAAAGGGTAAGTTTGTACTAGTTGTATTATAACAGTCATTAGTGTAAATGTCGTTATACAACACACGGTGATATGGGGGAACGTTATCTTATCTGCTGGGATATAATTTACCCATGTTGTATGTTTAAGACGGAAGTACTGTTGAGTTATTAGGTCACCGTTTTAAACAACATGTAATGTATGTTGATAAAGGTAAATTGAACTTATTGCTCAACACAATTTTTTGTTTTTGTAAAATTAGTTGTATAACTTATTACATCAAATAATTAGTTTTGTATGTATACCCTGTATCATTTTGTTTCATATCACGGAAATCATATTACGGAAAATATTTTCTCTTCATTGATTTCTTTAAGAGATATTTAAGAATTGAAAATGAACTAACCTTAGTGTACGATAAACAAACAGTGGATTTTATTAAAATTATGTCTAATACAATAGCTTAAATATTTGTTTCTTATGATTCTAAAAAAGATTGTTTTATAAAGTACTGTGATCAATGTAATATGTAGCATTTGAAATTGGACTTAATGAATTATTTGTTTTAGTATTTCAATATGTAATTTTCTGGTACATTCTACATTATATATTTACAAAACAATCTACACCAACAAACTGTACCACAATTATTACAGAATATTTATTACATCCCAAAGTATATACAATAATATATAACTAGTGAGGTAACCCAATTTATGATCTATTGGTGATAAAGGATTTTAAAGAATGGTTCCTTTCGTTAGCTATATGATATGATAGACGTTCCATTTCAGAAGTAAAATAGCACTGTCGATTTATTCACCCTAAAATGGTAGATTACTAAAATTTACTGATAAATAAACTACTAGATTAATTAAAGGTTTGCTTGAGGCTTTAGCCACATGGGAATAAATATTTCATGTTTAGTTTACATTCAGCTTTGTTTTGTGAAAAGAACCTCTTGTGAAAGAAATACCTAATGACCTAACAAATTAAATGTCATCTTTAAATATTCTCACTCACCAGGAGGAAATATCTTCATAGTTGTTTGAGTTGTACACAATTTAATTAGTAATAAATTCTCCCATGACAAATATTTTATAAATGTTTATGGTCATATAGTTTATAAAAAGAGTCAAAACTGTTCAGAAATCTAAAAAAAACTAACAATGCAAAAGTATTTAAACGTTAATTCTTTTACAATCAATATAAAACCAATATTTCAGTGTGTACTACATTTTTTTAGCTTAAAACAATTTATTTAGTAATATATGTTAAATGATCTCTCCTCCTAACTACATTGATATTCACATTTTTACTAAGTAATAATTAGACTCATTAGTATTTGAGCATGTATGACATTGAAACATATATTAGATGTAGTGTATATCCCTACGCGTACATATCTACTAATTGTTATCTCTAAAAGTGATTTTTAATAATGTATTGTTTACGAGTATTAAACATTTTATCATAAAATGTAATTATTTAAGCAGTGTCCTCTCGGTACACTTAGATGTTAATGTATATTAATTCCTTTTTAATTCAGAAACAATTCATTATTAATAAAGGGTCTATTGTAAGGTATATATAGATTGAATATATAGATTATATAATCTGTATTTCCATCATTTAGACTTTGTTATATTTACCATTTTAATATAAAATGGTTAAGTGTAAGAAAGGACTTATTAGTCCTATGTTCGCCGATTTTATAAAACACTTTTTGTACAATAAAGCCATTTTTATTACTTAATCTGAAAGTGAAAGCAAACGCTTTTTTTGGCTTAAATATTTTTTACCTAATCATCACTATTCAATAATGAATTTTAATAGATTTCACAATGAAATCTTTCTAATGAATTAGAAAGATACACATACAGATGCCTACCCATACATATATAGAGATATTAACCTACACGTCGACCTTTTTTTTTTTTTAACTTCACTCGCCAGTTGACATGGGCCAACAGGCCTGTGCGTCAACTTTATTCAACGAGTGAAGTACCGACCGTTGGCTCAGTGGGGATTCGAACCTTGGACATTGCCCTCCGCAGTCCGAAGCCTTAGCCACTGAGCCACCACGCCGGCAAATACACATTGACTTACCCACCCACCCATATAGGTATTGACCCACCCACCCACCTATACCAATACAGAGGTACGGACCCACCCACCCACCCATATAGGTATTGACACTCCCACCCACCTATAGCAATACAGAGGTACTGACCCCCCCACCCACCCATATAGGTATTGACACACCCACCCTCCCATAGAAGAATGATAAAAATATGATTATATCTCTATATGTAAAAAAGAATGTATATGTATTTGTCCTTTATGCATTACCAAACCACTCATCGGTTCGCCATGAAACTTTGAGAACTTGTAGAGTTAACTTTCAGGAATGTTTCTGGCATGGTTTCATTCCCTTCCAACTCAAGTGTTCCAACTCATTGACCTTTGTAGTTTCAATGATAATGAATAGGGGTTATTTTATTGATTGACACCATTAACTGTTTATAAAAACAAACAAAATGAAGAACGCTTATGGTCTAAGTAAGGATATTGAAACTTAACATATGAAATAATTTACAAATTAACTGTTTGTGTTTTATTCCCATAGCAAGGCACGTGTAAACAGCTAGAAATAAATAAAATATGTATAGTTTAATCATTTTCAGGATTTTGGACAGGATAATAATACAATTTACCACAAGCATATAGTTTTATGTATATTTTACTCTTAGATTTTTTCGTGGTTAGGAAGTGGTATTTGGATGCAAATTGCATTAGGAATACGTTTAAGGAATACGTAATTATAAGTTAAATTATTCCTAAAGTTTACATTCAAACACCCCTCCTCTGTACGATGTTGCTCAAACATCACTTTGTTTGAGTTACGTTACCACTCACAAAAAGCCCCTGGGCAATATTGTTTTAATCTAAACTTCTGGATAATCATCAATTATTTAGTGAACATACACATCAAGACATTGACACTCGAGTGAACAGGTTTTTTGTCAAATTACTAAATAGGTAAAATAAATGTTTAAAGTAAGTTTTTCGAATTAAAATACTACATTGACAGTTATATATATATGTGAACAGCAGAAACATAATACATTTTACGGTAACTACAATTATTAATAGTAGTGATAACTCATAGCATTTTCGTTTCAAAACCCAAAAAATTCCAATCTTTATTGATGATTTATGTATTTTTTATATCTAGTATCTTAATCATTAAAACATATTTTTAAAGAAATTTATTGTTTCCGTTGGTTTTCATATATAACGAAAACCAGTGGTAAATATTTTCATTGCTCCTGGTATATTTTTAATTGGTATTTGTTCATTTAACAAATATAGTGACTCGAGTTAATATTTGTCTGTGTAAAATGAAACTTTTACCACATTTAAATTTATAATTTATGCTAATATCTTAGTTACACTTCCATAAATGTTGTTAACACAGTTACAAGCATAAAATTACACGTTTTTTACCATAAAATTACTAATAACTAACTATTTTTGTAAAGTATTATTTAAGATTGTATACTTTATAAATATTGTAAATTACATCCCCTAAAATAAACTTTTATACAAATTACACATAGATATTCAACTTCTATACTTTGGCAATCTACATTTGAATAATTTGTATAATTTAATTATGGGTGGGGTATTTAATAACTTAAAAACAGTCTTGGATGTAAAAAAAAAAATAAAAACAGTATTAAACATAAGTTTTGCGATCTTTTTAGCAAAAATAATTTTATTATTTTTCTTGTTATTTTACTACACATGTTACTATTTTTGTTTAATACATAGATAACATTTATGAGGCTTAAACTACATTCACATTCTCAACAACATACGTTTTTTTCTTACATTGGTAAATTAGTATGTGTAAATATACGCATTAACGGTGTAAGGTCTTAAAAAACTTTGAAATCTTTGTCTTTAAATAAAAATATAATGTAAATTCTATGATAAATACTATGTTTAAACAGTATTGCAATGTATATTATTCATACATTTCATTAATTTGTAATGTTTTAACTCTTAAGATATTAACTGCAAAATTGCCTATGAATGACTTTGACATTAATCGTGACCTACATAATAGGAATAAGTTGATAAATATTTGTTACAAATGATTTAAGAGGATTTGAGACTGTACAGTATTTTTAGTTTTTTGTATTTGTGTATATTATCTGAAATGAATATTTCATTAAAGACGAATACCAATAAAATATTTTAAGAAGACTAAAATGTTACAAGTAGTTAATATCGTTATCAAAAGTTGTAGCATTTATTGTTCATTTAATTGTTTATTATTAAATTAATATTTTACCCACTTGTTACGTTAATAGTTAGTGAAATAATTGTATCTACATAAAATATTGATCTTCCAAATTACATATCAAGTTAATCAGACGAAATGTAAATTTCGTGATAGAAGATTCACGTGAGCCGTTTGGAAACAACCCGTTTTATTTCTGATGAAGCTGATCTACTTCTTAATTAATTCTTAAAGTTGTTCAAGATTACGTAAATGTTATATTATGGATAACGGTTGCTAGAAGGAACTATATTTCAATATTCTCATTCAATTCATTTACCATTTATATATAATATTAGATCATTATAAAAAATCATGTGTAAAGTGTGACGTCTTGTAAATTATTAATTAGTGGGTTTAGAGACAAATTCATTGATACAAATTTTCATGCATAGAATAATTATCGTTTGTTAGTATATATTTTGTCGTTACAACTAGTATTTCATGATAGTTTAATTAAAATCGTAAGAAAATATTATTTCAATTTGGAAAGAAGTTTATTCTTTATAGCAATTAGCTAGCTCAATAAATATTTAAGCACAACAAATAGGGTATTATATAGGTTTCTTTAAATTTGTTTCTAAAAAGTATAAAATACACGTAAATTGCAATGGATATTTCAAAAAGTTTTCATGGATAATTAGTTTTTTTTTTTTTTTTTTTTTTTTTTTTTTGATAAGTTTAATAAGTATCAGGTGTTTTCTGCACATTTTAAAGTTTATTTATCATCATACTGATCCTAGAAAATCATTTTTCTGAGTGAGCTAAGTGATCAGGGTTTAAAGCCTAATGTATTTCGACTTTAAACTAAATATATTGAAGTAGTAATAATGTAGTTTTTTTAATTGTAAACGATAAACGAATAATCCAACAGTAATACAACCGTATTTGAAGCAGTCAAACAATATAGTTAAGGGTATAATGATGTAATATGTACATTCAGTTTATTTATAAGACTACTTTGTCTTTATTCGCATTGAATGGGATTTTATTTGTGCAGATAATAATTATATTTGTATCACTATTATTAATAACAGTATATTAATAGTAATATTTTTAAAATGTGACTATATTAAAAATAATTATATAGTAATTAATATTTTTACACACCATTTATAAATTACAGCTCAAAAATAAAACATATCAACCTACTAGCTAGATGTGTTTTTAAATGTTCTATAATATTACAGTACATAT
The DNA here is from genome assembly GCA_035578905.1 of Stictocephala bisonia. Lineage (NCBI taxonomy): Eukaryota > Metazoa > Arthropoda > Insecta > Hemiptera > Membracidae > Stictocephala > Stictocephala bisonia. Next base: position 158,660 of record JAQJVL010000952.1, on the reverse strand, counting down.
AATTTAAAAATTCTTGTTTTTTATTAAAACTAAGTATTGTTACTATTGTTTTATACATAGTTATAGCTATAGTTTGTAAAAAATCCCTGAATACACATTTTCCAAGTGGCAACTTTAAAAGTACAAAGACCTTTATCATAAGTAAGTGGGTTTGTTTGGAGATGAATTGTACATGGTAATCTACGTCTACGGATTGCAGAAATAATCCAAATAGTTGCTGTTTGTAATGAAAGAAAATTAGGCCTTACGTTTCTTTCTTACAGTAACTGTGTAAATAATTACTTGGTAGATTATTATGGTCAGTAATTTTATTTTAATTTTATTAGGTTTGTGTATGGTCTCAGGAAATATGACCATATCAGTCAAGCTCGAGAAAAAGCAAATATACTTCCAATAAGGCATATATTTAGTTTGGGAATGGCTTGTTTAGTCCACAAGATTCAGCTATCTGGTGCTTGCACTTATTTGAGGAACATGCTGTTCAGAGGTTAGAGAACGTCGCACGCGTACCCAAAGTCAGACTTGAGGTGGGAAGGAATGCTTTTTCTTACTTTGCTCCCCAGATTTACAACAGAATTCGACAGAGTTTCAAAGCACTCAGGTATGTATATTTTTAAAATAAACTTAAGCTACATTTGGAATATGATTACCGTATTTTAAAATGTAAGTTGTGTAAAGTATATTTGGTTTTGTGATTTTAACCTAGTCCTTGGTCATACATGTGTAACTTTCGTATGACTTGAGTTTTTTTAAAAAACAACTGTATGTTGAAAAACGCTCTAAATAAACACGTTATTTATTAATTATTTAATTATGTGTGGGTAATGTCCTTCAGTAGACCGTTTTTTGGAAAAAAGAACTTTTAGTAAAAATCAGTGTTTTTAGATGTACTTTAAAACAGCGTATATAACACCTAAACATAATTTTTAAATTTGATTAAATACTTTCTTGGTTTTTTTTTTTTTTGTCTAAAATTTAATGTTTTGTATTCGTAAGTTACACTTTGATAGTAAAAATATTGAAGGTTCAGCATGAATAATCATTCGTCTAGAAAAAGGTTAAAGGAAAATTTATACTTGAAAGGAAATGCTGACACTTGCAGGTTCACTTGTTCTTTATGCATAATTCATGGCGTTCCTTTAGGGTGAAACTTTACCGGAAATTACGTATGCTATCTTAAGCCCCATTAGACGTGCCATGATACAATGGTTTTATACTATAGTTAGAATTATTATGAGTTATTTTGTGTTAAAACTATCATTAGAAACCCCTGAATACATTTGAAGAAGTTCACTTTGTTTTCCATTGGCCTTTTGCTTTGAAAATGAAGTTGTAAAAATACGTTTTCTGAATGACAGCCCAAACTCACAAGTAGTTCTTAAGATATTCAATACTATGCATATTACTAACAAAGACTTCTTTAAATAGTAAATAACTTTATAATTAAATATAAATATTTAAATACATTTTTATGATTTTTTAAAATTATCGTTCCATTTTAGGGAACACTGGACTCAGTTGGGCACGTTATAATATAAAGTATTATCATTGTATAGAGTTGGGTATATTATTTATTTGCTTACAATTTAAATTACATATATAGCTCATGTGTTTTAGGTATCTTACTTTTGAAAATAAACTGTTAAAACACGCCTTAGAACATGACTATGCTTTATATTGTTTAAATATTTTAATTGTTACTTTCACTTTAGTAACAACCATTCCTCTTGGGATCACTGTTCCCAGATAGGAACATTAATTACCTCAATATCCATATATATAATTGAAACAATTCAAAAGAAATTTTAATGACTTCTATTTTACAAAATATTTGGTTTTTATACTTACGCTGTATCTTACACCCAACTATTAGACATGTTTAATATGACGACATGCTTAACTTACAGACAGACGCACAATTCATTGTTTGTCTTATCTTTTACGCTGATGAATGGAGCCCTAGCCAATAATGACTTCTTGCCTCAATTTAATTTCTGTGTCCCTCGACCGAATTCACGTAATTCTCTTGTTTTTGCACCTCGTTTTTCTCGCACCAATCTTGGTTATCACTCGCCTCTCAATACAATGTGTCGGCTGTGCAACCCATATGACATTGATTAATTTAGGTATAATTAAAATTCATTCAATTCTTACTTAATTGAAATTTTTAAGAATAGCCGTAGGAAAACCTAATTAATTTTTCCTCAATCACTGTTGTATTAATTTTTTTTTCAAATATTTATTTACACTTGTTATTTTTAAATTTTTAGATATTTACTTTTGTTGCTTTTGTTATTAAACGATTCTGTTAATATAGTTTATTGTTTTATATACTTATGTGTGCATATATGCTATTTGTTTGTTATAATAATATATTTATTTAAGTTATATCTTTTGTGTTAAGCAATTCCAAAAATGTTTTACATTTTTATCGATTTGTTTTGGCTATGAGAACTCTTTTGGAAGAAGTAAATAAGAGACTTGTGTGTGTGTTTTTTTTACTGAAAAAAGCAGTGTTATGTGGTGCATCTGACAAACAAGATCTTGCTATTTCTTTTTTTTTATATAAAAATGTTTTGTCTTTCTTTACTATAATGGAATAGGCATTATATGTTTTGTAGCACTTAAATAAAATAAAATAAGATAAATAAATAAGTATATATATATATACAGGGTGTTACAAAAAGGTGGGGCTGACTATGCATTTTCAAATTTTATTTGTAATTCTAATATAAAAATTAAGAATATTTTTTTTTACTTCTGCTTTGTTTAGCAGATAGACGCCATTTTGTCTTTTCATAAAACAATTTTTTAACTTTGTTGTTATCTTAAAGATTTTTGCAAAACTTGGTAAATGGGTTCACGTTAAAAGGTAAAGTTTTATAAACAAGTATTTTTAAATTATCTTTTAATTATTTTGAAAATTACGGCCATTTTATTTTTATTTTAACAAATATCTCAAAAGCCACTGGTTTTATGTTAATTATGTTAGACACAAAAAAATTTCATATAACTTTGCCCTTCCAATGACACCACATTTGTAAAAATTGATTTAGGAATAACAATTTTACGAACTCATGCTAATCAAATGGCTACTAATTTGACAGTATTTGAACTGCATGTGAATTAATGTAATTTATAATTACATTTAATGTGTAATTTCTGGGTCACAAAGATCAGATTCAGCATATCATGTCAATGTAATTGGGTTTAGTTGGTAAATACATAAACAAGTAATCGCTAAATCATACGATGCATTCAATAATTCAGAATAATTTTACAAACTTCCTCGTATTCTATGATTATTTAATTCATAATCATCCATAAGATCTGCATTGAAAGGATAAACTATTGAACAAAATTAAAAAACACCGTACCGTGTACATGGCTTTATTCATACTAAAACTAAGGATAATTTTAATAATGACGCTCATAAAAACAATAGTTCCTAATAAATATTAACAAACACGACTAAATTAGGTTCTTCTGGACAGTATACTGTAAAACGTTCTTTAGTATTCTTTAAAACATGTAATTAAGGACAATAAGTGTTGTGAATAATGATCCACGGGAAATATTAGTTTCATACTTTCAGCCCTTCATTACAGGCAGCTGTGGTGCTTATAATAAACATTTACTTGGTAAAATAACTACCCCGTTAATGTCCTCAGATCATTATCCCTTTAATGATGTTTTCGACTTTCTTTAGAAGTTTGTGTACAGATTATTAACTTCATAAAGGCCCTAAAAGACTTTTACTTAACGCAGTAAAGGTCTTTAGGTATTCACAGATATAATGTATGTAATACATTACCCAGAAAACATTTACTGTTATTTTAAAATAAATTTGTTTACTTCTATTAAAAGGAATAATATTAATAATTTATATTATTAAGTTCTTTATACTTATATATTAATTAAGAGTAGGAAAATGTGTTTTAAGAAAATAGCTATAAACACATAAATTATCGTATAACTGAATTCAGTGGAGTATTCAAGACATTGATGTTTTCCTCAGTAAGGTTTTCCGTGGAGATAGTCAAGGACAAGTATTCGTGTGAAGATAAACATTTCCAAGGTTATGTGAGGTTATCATTTAGGATATTTGAATGTATGTTAGTAGTTTAATGTTCTTCGATACTAATGTTTAATTAAAAGTTAAAGTTAAAGCTCGTCTTATTTTACCAGGCGAAGTTAGGGCTAAGAAGTCCTCTCTAACACTTAACCTGGGGACCAACGACTTTACGTGACTTCCGAACGACGGGAGCGGCAGGGCAAAAATTGTTAGTGGTCATATCAGAAATAGAACCCGGACTGATTGCGTGGTAAACCAATGCCTTAACCACTTAAAAAGCTGTTTAAACGTTAACATTCAATTTTTCAACCCAACTTGAATTATTCAGTATGTTTTATGTAAATATGTAACTATTACTCAACTTGTAGGACTTGAATGACACAATATGTATCTTATAACATAGCATTTTGTTCACTTTAGTAGTGTTAAGTGTTAGAAGTGAAATTAAGAATGAATTTATTGTACAAACAATTGGTGAGGTTAGGACTAAAACGTCCTCTCTTACAAGATTGTTTTTACAGTTATTTGTATTTCAGTAGTAATTGTTATCTAACAATTACTACTGAAATACAAATAACTGTAAGAAAAACTAAAAGTTGTTCACCCTTCTAAGAAATTTTTATTTCTTTCATATTGTTAAAAAAGATTGCAGTTGTTAAATTATCTATACGCATATTCCTGGAAACCTAGGTAAAGATTTTAATTTTCAAACTATGGTAGAATTAATGTATAAATAGGGAAAAATATTATGATTGATATTCATTAAAACAAAAAATTATAAATAGTTTTTGTTGAACTTACAGAAGCAAATGTTAATTAAAATTTTTAGAGATAACTAAGCAATAATTGTATATAGTAATCAATAAAATTAAATGCTTTATCGTATCATGAAATGAATGTTTTTAATAATACTGTGCATGATCATTAGCAGGTTTTAGCTCAAATTGTCATGCAACTACATCAATAATAAATCAATCGGAAATATTATTTATTTCAAACAAACACTCCATAATGAATACTCTTTGCAATACATATTGTTGACTAAAAATGTTTGATGTGTGTAATTTTTACAGATATAAATTAAAAATTAATACGAACTCATTTCGGCCTGAGTTGTTTGCATATAATATATTAAATGACATTCCAAGATTCAAGATAATTCTTTGAGCTCGGAGCTTATGACAGTTTTTCATTCAAATTAGAGAAAGAGGTAAATGATTATCAGGAAATGGTCACCAGTAACGCTTCAGTAAATAATGACATAAAACTACTTACGTGATTAACAATCTTATAATTATACCAAAATAACGCTGTATGTGCAAGGTTAATGTGTGTCGTTTAAACAAAAAAACCTTATCACGAGGTTATGGCGTATTCTGATCTGGTAAAACAGCAATGTATGGCCTGTAACAGAAAACTGTTTCCTAATATTTGTAAATAATTTTGTTAAAACCAAATACAGTTATTTCGTCTGATATTTAAAAAACTTTTCTATATATGGTTAAATACGTGCAATAATTTAAGAAATATTTGTTTTTGTTCATTTGTGAACTCATATTTTAAATTGATATCGAAGCACTGACATTTCAATATCGAACTAAAAAGACTAATTGAAACGAGAAATAACTTCCTAGCTTAATTATTAATACATGTTTGGCACATGAAACTGGTATTAGGTGGTTGAACATGAACTATAGTAAATGTAAATAAAGTTCATGTTCAACATAGCAAATTTGGTGGGCTACCTTAAAAACTAAATTAGATAACTATTTGTGTTCAATATTAAACTGATATAGTTATTTAAATTACAAGTAATATTAAATAACAATAGATACTAAATTCAACAGTAGATATTAAAATAAATAAAAGTTAAAACAGTAGTTTTATACATCTTGTATTTAGTTATGTAGGAAATTCCCAAAAGTCTTATAATATTTAATTACAATATTGATAGTTCAATACAAAATAGAATGTAAAATTACACTCTTGGATAATTAAAAATGTTTCATCAGGTTTCTTAGATTGTAGCCAACATTTATTGATAATTATTGTCATACTCAATGTTCACAATCCGTTTAAGTGTGTTGAGGAGCCGATGACATATAACAACTCATCTTAGTTACATTTTAGCTAACGAAAAAACACTATAATGATGATTTTTATGGCTTTAGTAAAAATAGTCCAAGTATATTTCTTTTAGGTGTCATCATATCTACCTGGCTTAATAATTCAGTGTTATTGCTTCCATAAACTTGTGTGCAAGTTGAAAGAACCTCGGAAAGTACCTAATTATAAATTTACAACAGCAGTTACAATGATTGCACCAGCCATTACACCAGCTTATGTCACTCCAGGGACGGAGAATATTATAGTGATCACGGGAACAATCTGTACACAAATGTTAACATTGATACATTAAACATACGATTTACGTAAATAACTCTTAAGTCCAAAGAAAGTTTAAAACTTAAGCAAAAAAAAATAAAACTGAGCACTGCTCAGTTTTATATATAAATTAAATATAATTTAAGCGTACATGAAAGGTGAATAAATGTAAGAGTAATATAAAATAGTGTACTCATTTTTACTATCTAAGATTAACTGTACTTTTGTATTAACCAATCTGATATTCAATATTTTTGCCTTTTATTTTGCTAACAGAAAATACTGTTCTATCTATAACTGGTTAAAAATTTACAATTTATGGAACATATTTATAACGCTAAAAGGGATGTAAGAATAAATTTACATAAAGAAAATTTACGTTTTAGGCAGTGCAAATTTATGTATTCTGACATATAAAGCCATGAAAGTGGTTGCTTATATTCAGAGGTGTTCAATAGACGCTAGTAGTCATGACTTAATATTTAAACGTATATGATACAAAGACGACAAGACTAATTTTACAGCCTTTTATCAATTACAAGCATTATACTAGTTACTAGGATTGCTTTAGAAAAAAAAAGAAATATTTGCTACTATCTGGAAAATATGTAAAATTAATTCATTTTTAGAGAATATATACAACATTTTATTCTGTTAAATAAATGCATTAAATAATAAATGTATTTATGTTCTCTACTATTCTATTTAATTTTTTTCAGCCCTTATAGTATGATTTTCTTTGCAAAAGCGTTTTTTGGATTTTTAAAATAATAGGTATCACAATGTTTTGAATATAGAATGGATTTGCTATTAACATAATATTTTGGCATATATTGGACTAGGTAATCAAGTTTTAAATTGTATAAAAATATATTTATTTTGTAAGTAAACGAAATATAGATATATAAATCAAAATTCAAATACAGTGTTGTAATTATAAGGTACTATTGGGTTGAAATTGTTGCTCGAGTTCACCTTCCACTTATAAGATACAAAACATAAAGCAAATTTATTTGTTAACGACACAAGTTATTGCCAGTATACCTGAACACGTTTTATATCTTAAAACATTGCTAAGATAATATAAAACAAATAAAAAAGTGTTTATTGTTTAAGTTAAACGTAGAACCGACTTTGACTTGCAATACGAGATGACCAAAAGAAAAATTTACATAATATAGTCAATTTCAGAAAGGTGGTTGGGCATAACTTTCAGCCAAAGGGAACGCAAAGTCTACACTTTCATACACTTTTGTTTTATCTTTAGGAAATATACATTTTTAAAAGGAATCATTCATTTTGTTAGTATGCTTTATTAAATAGCTGTTTTACATATAAAGAGTAATTTTAACTGTAACAACATTGGGATTTTGTAAACTATAAAACTTAAAATGGGGAAAATTCCTTTATATTTAAAGAGGATAATAGATATGTGGGTAAAATTTTTTGTAAAATGCCAACATTTTATAATATGATGGTCAATTATTTTGAAGTAACAGAAAACAAAATATTGTATGGTATTTTTGGATAGGGAATACAATTTAAACATGTTTTATTAATGGGTAATATTTTATACAACCTACCGTATACTTATATATTGTATTTCAGTTTCATGGGCTCACGGTTAAGTATAAAACAGGCAAACCTAGGATAATTTGCGGGCTATTAGACCACAATACTATTGCCTGCTGTTAGAATCATACCACTTTTGGAACACTAATAAATTACCAGCTTATAAATGTTCAGTCTGTTAACAATTAGTTTTTACTTTGCCAATTATTCCGCATTACGTAATTGCGTAGTAATGTTTTATTGTTTTTGCAAGTTTTTTTGCTATGAAGTTTACAAACAATGGAAAACTATATATGGTTGAAGTGTATTTTATAGTAACAGGATCTGTACTATAAGGTGTCTTAATGCACCAAAAGTAGATATTAAAAACAATCAAACTCTCAAATATATTACGTTACGTAATGCGGAATAATTAATAGTTACAGTGAAAATTAATTGTTCATTATCTGAAAGTTTATAAATTACTAACCTATTATTTTAAAATTAAAACTAATATAAAATAATAATAATTTTACTATAACATATAATATTATTATAAATTAACTGGAAACTTAATATGTTTTAATATAATAAAAAGTATACTCACGTTTCAATAATGGCATGATTCTAATTAACAACGGGTAATAGTATTTTTGGTCTACTAGCCCACTTAAAACAGACAAGGTTAAGCGTACTTGACTCATCGTAACTCCCATTAGGTTGGGCATATAAAAATTTATCCAAGTGTATACAAATCTTAAAATAACATTTACTTTCTGAAACCACCATAAATTATCGAATTTATCGTTAGAAAAAATTGAGTTGGCCACAATATTGGAGAATTACGTCCTTTTATAAAAGTGTTACTTAAATAATCTAAATTCTCTTCAGAAACAAGGGAATGTTCCTTATTTGAAGTTTGCTATCAGGTTTATATTTTACAGTATGCAAATATATACACGGTTGACAAAACACTATGTACATATTTTTTAGATTATGTATAATACAATATTATGCTAAGTATCATTATATTTTTATTGTTGGTCATAGAAAATGATAGAAAACTGAATATTATTTGATTTCAGCATAAGTGAAAAAGGGAATTTCTTAGTCCCAACATCGCCTGATTAAATAAAGACGTTTTCCATTTTATTTCATTTTCGTGTCATTTCATTTCTATAAGTTTACACAGAGAAGTAATAAACAGAGGTAATATTCTTAAAGCAGCAGCTAACGTCTCAGTGGTATGCCTTATATATATATATATATATATATATATATATATATATATATATATATATATATATATATATATATATATATATATATTCCTAATATACTGGGCTGGTGAAGGCGTTTATCGAGAGGGGACGGAAGTAGTGAGAAAGGGCTATAACCCCTGTCACTGTCTGAGGTGAACCTCAACTTTACATTGTTTTGCTGATTTCTTACTATGGTTATTTATATATTCAGGGATTTTTCCTCTTACAAATATTATTATTTAAACAAATTTTTTAATTAATTTGTCTTAAAGTACTCTTTTAGATGTATCATTAAGTTTTATAAACATTTATAATAATATAAAACAATAAATGTTTTAACTTTTTATAAGAGATTTATAATAACTCTAATATATTGCTTGGATAACTAACCACTTAGCAACAACTTAGTTGTATTTGATACGTTTAGTTAGGGTTCATAATCAAATGTTGATAAAAGAAAATAATGTAATAGTACAGCATTGCAATTACATAAAGTATTTTTAATTATTCTTTAAAAGTTCAGAGATTACACACACACACACACACACACACACACACACACACACACACACACACACACACACACACACACACACACACACACACACACACACACACACACACACACACACACACACACACACACGCACACGCATGCCCACACGCACGCACACACACACACACACACACACACACACACACACACACACACACACACACACACACACACACACACACACACACACACACACACACACACACACACACACACACACACACACACACACACACACACACACACACATGCACACGCACACGCGCACGCACACGCTTGCCCACACGCGCACACACACACACACACACACACACACACACACACACACACACACACACACACACACACACACACACACACACACACACACACACACCAACTTACTGAGACATACTTTAAAAATTTAACTATCAACTAGTTTTTTATTTTGTATTTATATTCAATAGCACGTATTAATATTATTTACGTATTAAATATATCCAAGATAATAATGTTATGAACAATTAATTACAAATTTATATATTAAAGTAAGCTAATTCGAACTCATAAAACATATACTATTTCAACGATTAGATATATGGTAAATTAAATTTATAATTATGAGATAGAAATTATTTTAAGCCAAATAAATCATAATGTGTTAAAAGTAAGATGTTTCAATGATATCAATAATGTACCTCTGGCTCTGACACTTTGATTAAAAAGATGATTTGACGTCTCGGTGACAAATTGTTTTAGTCATGAAAATAACTTTGCACTTGATGTATTTTCAGGAGATTTTCTATTCTTTGTTGTAACTATTACCAATATGTTAAGCACACATTATTATTATATTAGATACAATGAAATAAATTAATCTACTATCAACTGCTATACGTATATAAACATATTTTTTTGATGCAGAACTATAAGTAATAAAGGGAGTATATATTTTAGAACAGGTATATAAGGTAAACTACATATTTATAAATGTAATGATTAATCGTGTGTTATCAGGAATAATATGGAAGGAAAATTTAAATATATTAAGGTAGTACGCAAGATATTCTGATGCTTTCAGGATTTAAAGGAGCTCGACAGAAGTTTGTATGTTATCATTATATGTATTTAGAAATATACAGTTTACTCCGATTTTTTTAAAGGTTTATTTGATCATAACTTCCAAATTATTCGGAATATACAGTATAATATATTAGACATATTGTGGATATTAGTGGAGTAAAATTTTCATAAGAACAAAATAGTGACCAGAGCATATCCACTCGATTTTTTTTAAATTCAATTATCACCTTAACAAAAGGATAATAACCTAAATGTAAGGTATCTTCTATGATGAATATATTACTTAAAAAAATGCACAATTACCTTATAAGCTTTGCTTGCGAAAAAATCACATAATTTGATCAAATCATTCGTTGTAATTTTCGTTTATTTTTGGACTTGTCTTGTGATTCTTATGTGTAAAATAAAATTTTAATTCTATTACAAAAACATATCGATACGATTAATTAGTATTTATCTATATGCATTAAAGTGTTATTATGCATATTTTACTAAAACCACAAGATAACTAAAGTTTACAGTAAAAAAAATAATGTCACTGATTTTAAAATAAATTAAATCATTAAACTGAATGCCATTAGATATAAAAAATAAACTAATACCTTTGCTTTAACTCTAGTCGGACATGGGCGTTGGATATCTGTTTAGATGAGAAATGAGAGTGTGAGACCCGACTCTACGAAAAAGACACTGGTGTATTTCTTCCTAAGCCTACAACCTCTATACCTACCCAGAGACACTACTACTTATGGTGGTGGGGATCAAAGATGTCGACAATGGGAAAGAATACCTCATTAATGTCTGTATAGGAGATATATTATAGATTCAAGGAGACATCCGACTTCCATGTGATACAAGGAGACATCCGACTTCCATGTGATACAAGGAGACATCCGACTTCCATGTAATACAAGGAGACATCAGACTTCAATGTGATACAAGGAGACATCAGACTTCCATGTGACACAAGGAGACATCCGACTTCCATGTAATACAAGGAGATATCCGACTTCCATGTGATACAAGGAGACATCCGACTTCAACGTGATTGCCCTTCCAGCAAAGTGTGACCTTGAATCCACGTGTTCCATACACCACACTTCCATACTACCAAAAACTACAAATTAATGGGGTCAAAATTGCCGTATTTCAAGACGTAGCTACACGTAAGTATGTTTAAAATAGATTTATATCAGATTCATTAGGGACTTTCTTGCCCAACCTCACAGGAAATTATGAAGGAAGTGAAAACACCTGAAAATTGTTTTAAACCGTTATTAATAAAACACAACAATCTTTTAATACGAAGATGATAGTTACGATCTCATAGACTCCTTGATATTCCTTGTTGAGAAACAGCATAATCACTATATAATGTAACGTCAGATTCAAGAAAATAATAAAAAAAAATTGAATCACTCTATTATTTAAAAATATTTTACAGATCCTAAGATAAACTAAAGGTTATCTTTAAATAGCGTGTTTTAGTAGTAATCTATGTATATTTGAACATAAATTAGTAATTAATTTAAAGCAACAAGACTTTTGACAATAATACACACTAGTGTGACCGATAATTTAAGGTTCAATTTCTATATTAGATATTTCTCTAAAGGAAGTGATAGGGGTCTTAGTTATTGAAACTCCATTCTATATACTTCGTTTGAGGCTTAATATATTGGGTCCTTCATCATTCCTGGTCTTTCATTGCTTCCATAAGTCCTTAAAGACGATAGTACCAGACAAGGTTCGTAATCTGATGTCAATACTGAATAATAAACCATTTAAACATAACTGAACGATCTACATTAATTTGTAAATATAATTTTTTAAGGTATCATGAAAAATTTTAAGATACTTGTAGTACATATACGCGTATTTAGTATTTGAGTTTACTTCGAATACTAATGTAATACTAAATTAAATAAAAATTTAATTTAGTTTGAATTAACAAAATCCTTTGCGGAATTAACTTTATGAAACGCATAGACGATTGTTACTGACCTAGTTCCAACAATACTGAACACATAAGCGAATGTTACTGACTTAGCTTATAAACAATTTTTACTGACTTATCTACTAAATATAATATTTACCATAAATGAGACAGATATAGAGGTCGCATCCAATAATGCGTTAAATATGGTTTGAGTAGTTACTTATCCATTTTTCCATGCGATGGAAGGGCTAGCTCTTTATCAGTCTCTCTTTTATTTTCCCTAAGTTCCCAAGAATAGAATTAAACATTATTAATTCAGATTTATTACGACGTACATTACATAAAATATACATATAATTACCATTGAACTGTTTGCTACTTCCATACGATAGCGAACTGTGTTTAGTTTTACGTTACGAAATGTGTAATCTCGTAAACGATTATTACTGACCTAGCCCCTAACTATAATAATTACATAACCGATTGTTTCTGACTTGGCCCATAACTATAATAAACACATAACCGATTGTTACTGACTCAGCCCATAACTATAATAACACATAACCGATTGTTTCTGACTTGGCCCATAACTATAATAAACACATAACCGATTGTTTCTGACTTGGCCCATAACTATAATAAACACATAACCGATTGTTACTGACTCAGCCCATAACTATAATAAACACATAACCGATTGTTTCTGACTTGGCCCATAACTATAATAAACACATAACCGATTGTTACTGACTCAGCCCATAACTATAATAAACACATAACCGATTGTTACTGACTCAGCCCATAACTATAATAAACACATAACCGATTGTTTCTGACTTGGCCCATAACTATAATAAACACATAACCGATTGTTACTGACTCAGCCCATAACTATAATAAACACATAACCGATTGTTACTGACTCAGCCCATAACTATAATAAACACATAACCGATTGTTTCTGACTTGGCCCATAACTATAATAAACACATAACCGATTGTTTCTGACTTGGCCCATAACTATAATAAATACATAACCGATTGTTTCTGACTTGGCCCATAACTATAATAAACACATAACCGATTGTTACTGACTCAGCCCATAACTATAATAAACACATAACCGATTGTTTCTTACTTGGCCCATAACTATAATAAACACATAACCGATTGTTTCTGACTTGGCCCATAACTATAATAAACACATAACCGATTGTTACTGACTCAGCCCATAAATATAATAAACACATAACCGATTGTTACTGACTCAGCTTATAACTATAATAAACACATAACCGATTGTTTCTGACTTGGCCCATAACTATAATAAACACATAACTGATTGTTACTGACTCAGGCCATAACTATAATAAACACATAACCGATTGTTTCTGACTTGGCCCATAACTATAATAAACACATAACCGATTGTTTCTGACTTGGCCCATAGCTATAATAAACACATAACCGATTGTTTCTGACTTGGCCCATAACTATAATAAACACATAACCGATTGTTTCTGACTTGGCCCATAGCTATAATAAACACATAACCGATTGTTTCTGACTCAGCTTATAACTATAATAAACACATAACCGATTGTTTCTGACTTGGCCCATAGCTATAATAAACACATAACCGATTGTTTCTGACTTAGCCCTCAACTTCATTAAACATATAAATGAGTTTTGCTGTCTTAGCTTCTAAATATATTAATAACTTAACCGATTGATACTAACTCATGCACCAACTACAATAAACACATAACCGATTGTTTCTGACTTGGCCCATAGCTATAATAAACACATAACCGATTGTTTCTGACTTGGCCCATAACTATGATAAACACATAACCGATTGTTTCTGACTTGGCCCATAACTATAATAAACACATAACCGATTGTTTCTGACTTAGCCCTCAACTTCATTAAACATATAAATGAGTTTTGCTGTCTTAGCTTCTAAATATATTAATAACTTAACCGATTGATACTAACTCATCCACCAACTACAATAAATACATAAACTATTATTACTGACTTAGCCCTTAACTTCATTAAGCAAATAAACCATTGTTGCTGACTTAGCTCATAAATATATTAAAAACGTAAGTGGTTATAACGGCCCTAGCCCCCAACTTTACTAAACACTTATCAGTGATGATAAATATACTCTTATTTATTTCAAAAATAAAGATGGTGGTTAGTTACATGACGTTCAATTATACATGAATGTACGGTTTTGGATTGTTCTCACAAATAAGTTACATTACGAAACATATATCAAACATATAAACTACTTTTATAAGATATTTTATCCAAAACGTTTGGAAGATGTTGGCTCTTTTGCAAGAGATAATATTGGTATATTTGGCTATACGCATTTGATTTTATCAAAACCTCTTCATCATTTTTACTTTTTCCGTTAAGAGGATGTATCTCTGATTAACTCAATTCTTTATTTACTTATTAAAACTAGACCCGAATTATGTCTTACAAGTCGAGCCGACAATGACTTACAATTTGAACTTTACAAATCCCACTGTCAGTCCTACCAATTACCACACAAACGTAGCATGACTATTGAATGATAGCCTCTCTATATTAAATTAAACTCAAAGGACTGAGATGATTCAAACTAACATTGTTTCATCTTATGGTATACACTGATTCAATGTAAAGTTTCTTCAAATATCAGCTTAACATAATTATAACGTAATTATATACTATTTGGCGTTTTTAACAGAAAACCTTCATGATATTATTTTGAAAAGCAAGAGAGGATATGAAATATATACATACTATACGACTGTAAGTTAAGCTAAACTTGAAGAATAAAAAAGTAACGAGTATTAGTTACGTATATTTTTTTCATCTTCATTCGTTGGTGTTAAATTTGATATTTTTTATTGTTATATATAAAAATAAAACATTAATTTGTATTATTAAGTAAGGGACGCTAAATTACGCTCAAGTACTTGAAAGCTAAAATTAATAACGCTCTTGTACTTGAAAATCCTAAAATAATCGTTAACTATAAATTATAGAGCAAAGTAGTAAATCAGTACCAAGTATTTAATCAATAACAAGTAGTTAATCAATACCAAGTAGTTAATCAGTACCAAGTAGTTAATCAATACCAAGTAATTGATCAATACCAAGTATTTAATCAATTATAAGTAGTTAATCAATAACAAGTAGTTTATCAATACCAAGTAGTTAATCAATACCAAGTATTTAATCAATACCTAGTAATTAATCAGTACCAAGTAGTTAATCAATACCAAGTAGTTAATCAATACCAAGTAGTTAATCAGTACCAAGTAGTTAATCAATAACAAGTAGTTAATCAATACCAAGTAGTTAATCAATTACAAGTAGTTAATCAATAACAAGTAGTTAATCAATTACAAGTAGTTAATCAATAACAAGTAGTTAATCAATATCAAGTAGTTAATCAGTACCAAGTAGTTAATCAATAACAAGTAGTTAATCAATACCAAGTAGTTAATAAATTACAAGTAGTTAATCAATAACAAGTAGTTAATCAATTACAAGTAGTTAATCAATAACAAGTAGTTAATCAATAATTACAAGTAGTTAATCAGTACCAAGTAGGTAATCAATAACAAGTAGTTAATAAGTACCAAGTAGTTAATCAATACCAAGTAGTTAATCAGTACCAAGTAGTTAATCAATT
Organism: Stictocephala bisonia; assembly: GCA_035578905.1. NCBI lineage: Eukaryota > Metazoa > Arthropoda > Insecta > Hemiptera > Membracidae > Stictocephala > Stictocephala bisonia. Next base: position 142,130 of record JAQJVL010000952.1, on the reverse strand, counting down.
CCAAGTAATTAATCTTGTAAGGTTTTGAACACCTGCAAATTCCTTATCAAACAATTAGTTAAGATTTCCGTTAATGGCCTTTGAAACATCAGATTGCACACCCTTGTAATAACCTTAATTTATTAAAACCATTATGAAAGATTGAACAATTATACGTTAAAAGAAGACATTAGATAATGTTTGAGTTAGTTTAAATATAAAAGATTAAAGTTACTGAAGAATTAAGTTAATCAGCAGTTAAACACAACTCAAGTTTGATACTCATATAGTACGTAATTATTTTAGAAACTGATTATGTTATTTGGATTATTTGAATAGTAGTACAGGACCCGGCAAAAATATCTAATCCCATTGGATTGCCGAGATTTTAATTGACAAAATGCGTTAGTTAAATTAATTCGTTTTGATTATTATATGCTATTTATTTGAAACCTATGTATGGATTGGAACGCGATCTTATCATTTATTAATTTAATGAAATGTTTGTACTCAACTTCGATAATTATTAGTTGATAGGATTTGTTTTGTATAAAGTGAACTCTCTAAATCACGTGTTTATTTTTTTATATATTAAATCACCTCATTGATATAATGACACTAAATTCTATTTCCAGAACCTATCTTATACAGAACTAATATAATATTTTGTGTAAGAAGAAATAATCATCAATAATAAAGGATGTATTTTTAATTATAACCCACCATTACAAAATATTCAAAGTAGAGAGTTGAGAATTACTGTGATTATATTAATCATATATATTTTTAAGCTATAAAAATAAAATATTAAAAACTATTTAATTGCGTCAACTGAACTTAAAAATTCATACTTATTTTTCATAAAGTATGGAATAAATAATTATGTTTTAAATTATAAACTAATATTACATGGTGATTCTTTTTACCCAATAAGCTTTATATACTTAAGTGAAAAATACGAAATAACGTACGAACTGGGAATGAATTAACTCACATAGTCAGGCAGATAACATTAAGAATGAAAGGATAACGTTACAAATAAAATATTATTTCAATACAATTATCGATTTAAAAATAATAAAGCTATTACGAAAAGTGAACGTAATAAAAGTCTACTAAAAGGTATACAAGAGTTTCGTTACAAATTATTATTGAAGATAACATTTATATTATAATTTATTTTATATGTATGTTTGTAATAGAAAAAGCAAGCAGACAAGGTAGATTGGACTGAGAGACAACGGCAATTTACCTGAATAAATCTAGGGCTTAAGTTGCCCGAGGGATGAATAGATTCCAATAGAGGCAATCTTTTTTATTCGAGATACACCATTTTAACATACTGAAAGGACAGAGTTATCTCAAACTACCAAGCTTATTAAGTGATAATACATCATATACATCTGTGAATAGTTCTATAATTTAATGAAAATATTCAACAAGCAATAGATAATAGGTAACGAGGTCGCTTTTATATTCATATAAATATAAAATTTCAGTTTAATTAATAAACTATGCTGTAGATAATCGGAGTTACAGTGTTAGTTGAAATTAATTTTGGTTATATATTAATTAAAGTTGTAAATAAAAAATTAACCGTTCACCTCAATATATCTCCCGTGGAGCCCCCTCCCCCTCCTACACAGGAAATAGGAGTTGTCCTCTTTGACTTTGATCGTTTTCTATAGTTGCAAATTCAGGTTCACTGTTGCTGCGGACTCCCCTGGCTATCTGTAATTACCAGTTGGATTTCCGATGAGAGGAATGGTACTGGCAGTTCGCTGTCTATTGAAAACTTTCGTTACCTATATCTTCGAATAACAATTGGTTCATTCATTTAAACACTCAACAATCACTTTCACAAGACAATCCTCTTACATCGGCCGCAGACAAACAGTTCGTAAACAGATCCCGGATATTGTATTAACTCACCAAGAACTTTTTGAATTGTTTCAAGTTATAATTATTTGATTATAATTTTATGGAACGTTGCCGTAACACAAGCATCATGTAACATTACAAAAATCTTATTTCAACGACTAAAAATTTATTTTAAAATAAGTAATAATATTAAAGAGTATATAATTGAACATTAATTTTTGTCTAGAATTGTATAACAAATACTGTACTGTATTGGTCCGAAAAAATTATAATGGAAACCAGGCGTATATGGTTGGTTTGAATACTTAGTTTACATAATATGGTAGTTTTTAGTTTATTATATTAATTATTAATAAGTTATTAATTATTATTTATTTCTAGTATTAATATATTTACAGTCATATTTCCAGCTTTTGGATTTAAGTATGAATGGGCTTTGTCAAATTAACCTTGATCTGTTAAAAACATCTTAGGAAAAATAAAGAAAACATCAATTTATTAATATATACCTGAAAACATTATTATATAAATATGTACAATATCATATAAAAACCAACATTTGAAACATCGACAAATCTTTAAGCCATGTTTTTTGTTTCTAATGAAGTTGAAATGAATCGTCATACATCGTAAATATATTCCTTTAATAAACCTAAAATTTTTAATTTTATTTACAAAACATTGTAAACTATTTCATATTTATTCTTCATGGTCATCGTGAATGTAGGCTATTTTATTTTTTGTTATTTTTAATTATTTTGACTTTCTCTTCTTTAATACAAGATGTCTTTTGGGAGTATCCTTCCTTGTTAAAAAAGGAACAATATATCAGATACAATACAGTCTAAGTGGAGTTTGTTTAAACAAAACTTTATCGTCATTATTACGAAAACTAAAAATGTTATTTGTTGAATCACGATTTAGTATATTTAACAAAGTCTTAATAACACAAGTGCTTTAAATGTAATACAATAAGGTATACTTGAAAACAGTATTAAATTTCCATAAAATATTGAAGGATTTTAATATTTTGATGTACAAAATGACAAATAATAATAAGTAGTATATTAGGACTTTGGTAATAAAAGTTTTAAGTACAAAAGACTCACCTTTATGTTTTATCAAAAAAAGACATATACAGGAATTAATTGCTCCTTGAATACATTACTATTAAAATTTTATTAATATCTGATTAATAAACTTTAGTATGCACAAATAAATTGCTTCAGTATATGCTAATTAAACGATGTAAGTTATTTTGTTAAAATAGCATATAAATAAAATAAAATAAAACATTTTATTAATAACTTTTGTGTTTGTAAAATATTCGGTATTTAAAATGTTATATTGTTAAAACTACATACATAACACATATGTATCATTTTTGTAAAGATTTATTGTATATTATACACGCATATGTATATTATCTTTTTACAACATTGTGATAGATTACTTTGAGAAGATAGACATTGTAAAAAAAAAAAAACAATTTGTTTGTATAAAATGCATACTAAATGATTTATAAAATACATTTAGTATTTATTATTTGTTAAAATCATTTCACAACATGTAGTTTATTGGTATAGCTTACCTTTTCAAATTGGTTACCTGAGATAAGAGAAGAGTTACTTCAATTGGAAACCATTCATCGCTCAGAAAAGTTAAGACCTAGACTTACACAGGTAAACCCCTTGTCTCCAACCACAATAGATCAGCAACGCCACTCAAACAGATATTAATACATTTGTTCCTAGAATATTTCCTGGAACTCTCTGAATTTTATAGATTCAGTGTATTAAAATACTTAAAGGGCAGTACGTTTTCCTGCAGTAATTATGTATCTTTATTTTAACGAAAATTATTTGGGATATAATTTTTATTAGTTATATTGTATTGTTTAATTTACAGGACAAATTTGAACTGGAACCTGTTTAAGATAATTAACATTTAGATGCATAACTTAATTTTACAGAAATAAAATGAAACAGCTGTTTTACCTACGAACAAATACTTGTTTAGATTATATAATACTGTTAGTTAATTAGATCATATTTTAGTTAGAGTAATTTGTAATAAAATGTGTAGCCTCAATTTTAATTCTTTAAACGTACACATACATTAAAAAAACAATTAATAAGTTTGAGAAAAGAACCTGAGGTAGTGGGTTTTATATTCAATTTTGCCATGGAGTTTCTACGTCTGCACACCAGGAATAAATTACGTTGATAATGACGTACAGATCGAAACTTGTCAAGTAATTGTCTCAGGTCAGAAGGATGATGTAATGTGTTCGTATCCCCACTTAACGGAAATAAATGTTTGCTTGGTTAAAATAATTTAGCTTAAGTATTTTGTTATATTAATTATAATAGTTTATTACCACAATAATATAATTGACACTTTTTTTCCAAAAATAAACCTTCCCTTTTTCTAAGGGATCTCGTAGGTTACCCGATATTTTAAATGTTATGAACTTTTACTCAAAATTTAAAATTCTTATAACGACCATTTTCTTTGAATAATTTATTCGTCATGCGGTTTGTATATGTCAAACTCTTAAATCCTTTAAATTTCAACACAAAGTTTGGGGGTGATATTTCACTAAATTTGGATTGTGAGTGATCACATTTGAAATACAGACGGTTAATAAATGTATGTACTCTCAGGAAATTACGTGTTAGGACTGGTAAAAAGCTGTTTATTACTCTAAAGAGTAAAGTATTTTTTGAAAAAATTTAAAAAATTCCATATATAATGTTCACCCTGATAAATTAAATTATTAATCATGTTTACTTTTTTCATAACTATAGCTAAAATAACTAGTTATCACTTTATTAACTCTTAGTTATAAAATAGCTTACGTCCTTCGATAAAATAAATTGTTATTTCTTGATTAGATTTTGTACTTTGGCTAGTTAGGACTGATCACTAATAGAAGAGTAGGAAACATTTGATTTATTTGAGATAAATAATTTATAATATGTTATTAGTCAATATTTTATTTAAAATATTTTACAAATAGTATATATTTAACCATATCAAAAGGTAGTTGTCTTTCATTATTTTTTTATACTAAATATATACTAAAAACTGTAATTTATAATTGTAAATATAGTTTAAAAAATTTTTTAAGTAGAATTGTTATAAATTAAAGGAAAGTCATACCTCGTTCTTTGAGGCCAACAAAGAATTGCTAATTATCATTTTCTTTGTTTCAGTTGAATAATTAAAGAAAGGTTGAACAAAAGGCAGAGGATTTGATTAACTCGTCTTCACAGTCACCTGGCTTTATTAATCTAAACTCCTTTTGTTGGTAGCACCTATGGAATAATATTCGTATCTCGTTTCTTTATCACTAACTTTATTACTGGATGAAAATTCTTTCATATTTTCAAATAATGTATTAAAATTGCGTATTACGTTTTGAATAAAAAGAAAAGTATTTAATAAGTTTTAACTAATTACGACTTTCCATTAATTAATAGCCTAATGAAATATTCCAGCTTATAATCGTGTTTCGATCGAGTTGTGCCACATTAATATTCACTACATAAATAGGAATATTGTAGATTTTGATTATCGGTTTAGTTGTTACTTTAATCTTCATATGCTATTTTGTAAACAGAATCTTATATTTATTTAATTTCAAGTGAATTTCATAGCCCCAGTTTATTCTTTTTTATTTAATTAGTTTGTTTCTTACAGGCACGATGATTAATAATTTTAACAGTTTATCACTCCGTTAAAATGTAAGTCATATTTTAACCACAATAATACATCGTACTTATAAATGTTAAATTCAATTTGTACCTCAGTTAAAATTTATGACCATCTGAATTGTACAATGTCCATCTATATACAATGACATTAGTTTATGAAAGTTGATTATTTTATTATATATAATTGTACAATGACATTATATCTCGTAGGCCAAATGTGGTCTCGGTGATTTTTGTTTCTTTTTAGTTAAAATTCATTCAAATGGCACCCATATTTTAGATTACTTGATGTCATCAGATGTTCTTTTTAAATTATTTGGATAATGACCCCTAACGATTATTGTTTTTACAAACTCTATAAACCTATAAGTATTGATACACATTGTGAATTAATAATAATCCAACCTTGATAAAATAATTAACTATATTTTAACGTAGAAGCTATTTTAAAAGTATATATTTTCCTAATCATACAGATTTCCTAGTAAAATAATTAATAAATTAGAGGTTAAAATTGAAAAATAATAAAAAAAGTTCCCTTACAACAAATTATATTTCTTTGAGTTGAAAATAATTAAACTATACAGAAAACGTATTTTGAAACGTATTGATAATAGGTATTTTATATAAGGATATCATTTATCATCTTAAACTATTGAAAGTAAATTAGCTTAAAAATAATTATTCTAAAGTAACAAAATGATGTGTGAGAAACATCTCCACGTTGAAGGACATTTCAATGTCACATTACAAGTCAACAATTCACTGCCCAATCCCTAAATCCACACAAATGTGTCACCACATTGTCAAATCAGCTTCGGTCCCAGGATTTATTGTTAGTGCAGTATTGACCCACGCCCAAATTACATATCTGTGATAATATGGACTCAACCACCAAGTATATATATGTGTAATGGTTACCTGTATCACTGCATAATGGAGTTTTAGCAATATCACGTTTCTAACAGGATGATTATTATATCTTAGCTTTGTTTGTGCTGTTACAACCGAATTTGTATAATTTTTAACAATACTGTAAATATTATTAACTAAAATAGTGCAAAAGTATTATTGATAAATGTTGATAATAATTATCTTTATGAAGTGAATACGCTTTAAATGACCTGGCCTTCTTCAAAATGTAACAAACTATATTTTTAATTATCAATTTCAGTACTTTTACTTTATGTACCATTTTAAATTCAGTCTCTAAAATGTCTCTAAAAATATTATATTTAGTTAGTTTATAATAACTAATTTAGTTATTATTAGCTTTATTATTACTGATTATATTCTCGTATTGAGTTAATTTTAGGTGTTATTGTTATGTAAATACGTCTAATTTTTTTCCTAAAATACGTCTAAATAATGATTGTAAAATGTAATAATATACAAAGTGACGTTTTAAAGCCCATTTAGACGCAGCTTATCTTTTTATAATATGTTTAACTATTTTTTTTTTTTTATAGTGAATTAGTTATGAATACCAAGCTGAAGTAGAAAAAACTTATATTTTGTATATATGTATATATATAAGCCCACCCAAAGGTTGTTTTTGTTACACAGATTATGAATTAGATGTAATAACTAGTCATGAGTAGTCATAAAAAGTTATTTATTGTAAAAACCACCGCCATAACATAAATAGTTTAGTATACAAAGTAAACACACAGCAACATTTGGAGAGTAACCAAATAGACACGCACCGCTACTGCGTATGTCAATTATTGCCAGAAGAATTTCCATCCTATATTTTAATCGTCACTCGACGTATTTACCAAATTAATGTTTTCAAAACTGGGTCCCTGTTCTATCAGCTAGGTCAGCTGAAACAAAAAAAATTTAATTTATTTCCTTCAACCTACTGGCCAATGACAACAACCAGTTAAACTTAAAAACTTCCCAAAACCTTAAGGCCCAAACATTCATTACTTGAGAAATGGAGCTAAACTGATTTAATGTGAGTTTAGTTATCCAGTCAAAAATTAATGAATCATTTCAGCATCCTTACAACCCAATCATAATGGTTATTCACTGGATCACACATTCCAAAGTATGGTCAAACCCATTGTTTTCTTTGGTGAAAAGTATACTCTGGAACTCATAGACCAATAGTATATACTGAGCAAGTGTTGCCATGAGGCACTCTGCAAAAAAGTCAGTCATAGTACGACGAGGTAATATGGTTGATGAAATGAGTTCTACTGGTCTTTCCACTTCACCAAGCTCCAGAAACATCCACACCATCCATGAGAGGAATTTCCTCTGGACAGCCTCAACGACTGCATCTGTGTACACCTGGTCACTATTCCAAATAGCACTGGCTTACTGAAGTTGACTTCGAATCAAGACCATCCACACAGAGGTCTCACTATAGACCCTGTATCGATACTTACTCATGGGATCTTACCTGAGCTGGTTGACATATTACAATGGAACTGTATGAATTGAAATTATTTGTTATGATTAAAATCCCATAAAAAGTAAAATTCATCATCATAGATAATTCATCCTTCGAATGTTACATTTTCTATACGTTCTATTGTTTGAAGAGAACTTTTTCTACATTAACTTTAAAATTGAAGTAAATAAATTCTGACTAAAATAATAAACTGTCCTAAGCTTGCATTTCCATGGTTTGTTACTTTAGAATAACACAAAATGTATTAAGATAGTAAACAAATAATTTTAATGATAATGAATTCCACGCCTTACCGGTAAAGAAATAGCCATTGGGAATGTTTTTTTTTTTTTTTTATGTCAAATGATTATATTAGTAATACTCAATTACTTTTGATTGAATTACTTGATTTTATTTGTCTTTTTAAGATTAACAAATAGTTATTCCCTCATATGTTAAATTTAACCCGAATATACTGAAATCTAAATATTTATCTGTCAGCCACATCAATTACCATAATTTACGTCATATCTACGACATACCTTAAAGTTCTAAGACAAATTTGGTAAATAAAGTAAAAGTTTTAATCAAGGTTTTATACCTGGAAATACATAATATAATAAAGTCTCATCAACTAACTACCTATTATAATTACTACAGAATCATACAGTAATTGCAAAATAATTAATGATTCCATTTACAGATGTACTGTATATCAGTTTTACATCAGTCATAACTAAACTTCTTTTTATTTATTTTTTTTTTATTTCAGCTTGTAATATACGGATTGCATAACTAGTGTTGTAATCATAATAAAATCGTAACTCATCGTCTCCATTCCCACCGTTTGTAGCAGGACTACAACACTACGCCACATTGTTTTAATACTAACCTATTACACGTAAACGTAATATAATGTTATAACATAATTCAGTTTACAGTGATCGCCAAATTTCATACTACCAGACGTTGTTAATTCTATACAAAGTCAACACAAATAGTGAGCCACAAAGGCAAACCCTATTTGTGCTGACATTCAATTACTGAATTCAATATTTGCTACCCAGCCTTGAGGTGGTTTACTTATCGTTAAATTCCACTACTTCAACAAGTCAGATATCAAAATCTTTTGACAAGCTCAATGTTGCTTTCCTGCTTTGACCTTGTACGACTTAACTAACTAACGAAATTGGTCTTTGGTATCTCGAGTTTGATCTTGTGATTTGTTGGTAGATATGCCAAATAAGATTCATTATTTAAAACGATATACCATAAAATTATTAAATGAATTTACATTGACCTTCTAATCTAAAAATTGTAAGTACAAATAGTAATTAATAAAATATTTAAAAGTAGTATGTACAATTATTTGTATTCCCAAAGACTTTCATTTACAATACTTGCAAAGAAAGTGACCAAAGTTGTAGGACCCTTCAGACAAACACTACTATGCTATGCTAAGACTCTCCCAAGTTAGTTAGTCCCTTCGTCTATTCCTTGTCTAGTCCTCAAGTGTCTGTGAGAGCAGTTTATGTTGACACTACAGAAGAGAAGGTGTTGTAGGACCCAGAAACAAGCACTATTATGTCCTGCCACGAACATCTCAAGTTTGTTTGTCTGTTTGACATGTGTAAAAGAGTTTATATAGTCATCCTGAGTCACTACATCCATCCATGTGTCTGTGAGAGCAGTATATGTTTACAACTACAGTAGAGAGGGTGTTGTAGGACCCTTAAACAAGCACTATTATGTCGTGCTACGAACATCTGAAGTTTGTTTGTCTGTTCGACATGTGGACAAGAGTTTGTGTAGTCATACTGAGTCACTATATTATAGTACGTGTGGTATAGACCCACCCACCCGCCCATACACGTACTATGGTATAGACCCACCCACCCGCCCATACACATACTATGGTATAGACCCACCCACCCGCCCATACACGTACTGTGGTATAAACACTGTTCATGTATCTGTGAGAGCAGTGTATGTTTACAACTATAGTAGAGAGGGTGTTTTAGGACCTTGAAACAAACATTATTATGTCGTGCCACGAACATCTCAAGTTTGTTTGTCTGTTTGACATGTGTAAAAGAGTAATATAGCCATCCTGAGTCACTTAATCCGTTAAAGTGTCTGTGAGAGCAGTATATGTTTACACTATAGTAAAGAGGTGTTTTAGGACCCTCAAAAAACACTATCATAAAATTCCATGACTCATTCCTAAACTATAATACCATGCTTTTGCACTTCATTAGACTAAATTCTAAAACCTAAGAATTTATTCTTAATACCTTATTTTGAGACGAAAAATATGTCAATTGGTTACGTTACATCTATTTAAATATACGAGTACTTAATAGGGAACATTCACAAATAAAGAGTAAAATAAAATATAATAATGGTTTTAGATCCCTTAAATTATAAAATATTTACTTAATAGTGTTTAAAGTGTTCATAGTAATGAATTTCCTTACGTTAGAGCTTAGAATATTCAAAGACCACTTATTTATACAGTAATAATCTTTTAGATCATTTATTATGTTTATAATCCTTATAAGACTTTCAAAGAAAGGTCGGAAGCATCATTAAAAGTATAATGATCCCACAACATTAACGGGGTAGTTAGTTTACCAAGTTAAAGCTTATAATAAGTGGCACAGCTGCCTATAACGAAGGGGCTGAAAATATAAAAATAATCTACTATGGGCTTTATTATTCTACGATAAATGTTTCTCTGCTCTTTTAAATTTTTAGAATATTATATTTAAGAAAACTTTACAATACACTATTAAGAACGATCTTATTTAATTATATTTAGTTTTGATTTATATTTGCATTTAATGTTTAGTTGAGCCTTGAACAAGTTAAAGTACAGTAATGTCATGTAACTTTTTCGTATTTCAAATAAATATGGATCATTTATATTATTATAGATTTTATTTCATAATTTATTAATGTGACTCTCATTAAAAAAAGGGCGAATAAAAATAAAATTTAGTGTTAAGGCTGGGTATCTTTAATAATACATTCTACACTGCTGATGTTATTATGAACACTTGTAGAATTACAAAGTAAGGATATAAGAAACAGCATCCAGTCAATATAAGTATATGTAATTTTTCGACTAATTTTTACAGGCATTCGTAAATTAAAAATTAATATTGTGTTACGTAGCTTCAAAACTAACTAATGGTAAGAACCTCAATAATTTCAGATATAAATAATAGATAAAATATTCCTGGTATAAAAAAAACCATTTTGAATATTGCAAGTAAAAATTTCTCAATTTTGTTTGAATTGTATTCACAAATCGAAATACATCTTATTACATCTAGACATTTACGCACCCATTCACCCACCCATATATTTACAGTAGTATTGACCAAACCACTCAACTCTTACACGTAGATTGTAAAAAAAGTATTTTTATTTCCACCATAGGATAAAACTAAAAAAAAGCACAATACAATACCGTAAACAATAATATTATACACTAAATTTCACTTTGAGCGAAAATAATACAATATAATAAAAACAAACTAAAAGTTAAGGTTTATAACACAGGAGTTTATAACTAAAAGTAGTGCCATAACTATGAAAATAAGCCTACATGGGCATGACGCCTGTGTGTAGGCCTGAGTTGTTAAAGCAACTATTACAAAAATATGAGTTAAAAAACTATAAAAATAATTATAGAAAGCGTGCCTTTAATCGTAAAATCAACTTAATATAATAATTAAATTGACATAGAAAATCAGACAAAGAATGTAAAAGAGAAAGTAAAAATAATTAACAAGAGGAGTGAAAGAAATGTGTGCTGAACACGAGCATTGAAACATTTACCTTGCCGACATTTGTCAAATTCAAATTGGTCAAATATATGTAATCTGCTTTCTGTACTAAAATACGTTTAATATTTAACGACTGTTCTGTTATTTAGTAAAAAAATGTATTGTTAAAAAATTAATACAATATCTTTATTAATATGTCACAAAACCCAACCATCCCTTAACAAAATAAAAAAATCCCTTGACCAAGGTGAGAACATAACAAGTTTACTTACTATAGGTTTATCACTATAGTAACTTCTCTAGTGTAAAGTACCTAAGTAGTTTTACTTCAATCACCATAACTCAAGCAACATATTATTGTCATGTAGTTAGAACAGCTACAAGATATTACTATTACGTACTAGTCGTATAAGATTATCTTATGAATCTGACCAATCAGATGAGAGTGTCGTGGCGTGGCACAATAGTGCTTGTATGAAGGGTGCTACAGCACCCTCTCTAGTGTAGTGTACACACGTACCGTACTCCAGTTCCCTAAACTCATGCAACATATTATTGTCACGTAGTAGTCGTTATAAAAATATTATAATTTTAATAACAATAATATAAATTTATTTTGAATTTTATAAATACAATAAAAATATCTTTATTATTACATATTATGGTAATCAAATATTTAGAGCATGGACAATATTTTTATGTTTCCTAATTTACATTTGGTTATCGCAGGGCTTAAAACTATGAGTTCACATCATGCAGGCACACCACCAGTATACAAATTGAAGAATAATGTTATAATTACAAAAGTATGAATGGATTAAGATTTTTATACTAAGTCCCACATCTTTGAAAGTTCTTATTGGCTAGAAAATAAAATAATTTAGGAATTTGCAAAATAAATTTAGATTGAATATTGTTGAAATTGGATTGGATGTTACTTTGAAGTGTTTGGATGTAGAATTTGGATAGGTCTCACCAATTTGTATCAAGTTCAGACCTTCTTTATCATAAAATGTATATTATTCAATTTAAATCTTGCAGTTCAAAAGAAAAATATGAGTTCAAAGAAAGTTTTTGTTAACTTATTAAATACTTTTTAACGTTTTTAACACTTCATAATTCACTAGGTATTACGCCCCTTATTCTCTTGCTTTGCTTTAAGTATTTCAAAATGAGAGAGAGAGTTTTTTCTTCCCACATAGCTGGTCTGGACACAAGAAGTCAATATTGTTGGCAAGTGGCTAATTAACATCCTGTCTCATATGAGTGTTCATATTAATTTTAAAAATGATAAGTAGTTAGAAAATGGTTTGAAAAAAATTACAAATCTAATATATTGGTCTAATTTTTACATAATTCTGTAGTTAAAACGAAAAATCAAGTTATGTTTAGTAGCATAGGGATGTGTTTAATATGAAAAATAAAAACTGTTCCTAGTTGTTAAAATATGATGAATATGGTTTTAGTTCACTAATATTGATTTTGGAAAGTAAAAAAATGTATTACTTTCCAAATCATATCATTGATGAAATAAATAGGTTAACAGATTATTAGATAGAATATGTTCGTAGGCTATTACGTTATGCTGTAATTTATAAGTTTTAATAAATGCAATTTCTAGTAAAATACAGATAGTAAGCTTAAAATTATGGCTTAAAATAGTGAATTAGAGTATTAATCAAGTTAGCAATACTACGACCAACAATCTAAAATCATAGACTAACATTTAACAGCTGAGATAAGTAATATTTACATTACGATTAGACCTAGTTTCAAAACATTGCAAATATAGAGGTAGTCGACTATAAAGACAATACATATTATTTGATGAGTTATTATGTTTATAATAAGTGATTTAATAAATAGAAGTATAAATCTTTCTCATAGCACATTGTTTATATAACATCGTATAAGATAATCTTATGATTCTGACCAATCAGGTGTGAGTGTCGTGGCGTGGGACAATAGTGCTTGTCTGAAGAGTCCTACAGCACTCTCTCTAGAGTAGTGTACAAATATACTGCTTTCTCAGTAGTGGAGAAAATGATAAATTACATATTCATTCACTTTTTATACGTATCTCAAATCATTATATTTAAAATTAGCTGGTTATATAGAGTCTATAATATAATAACTGCTCTATATTTTCTAAGAACGTAGGGTTTATTCATGAAAATCTTGTTTCGTGCTAAAAAAGATCTACATTTAACGAATCGTATTTGTTTGTCTTAATATTTCCATCATTCAGCTTATCATAGTCAGTACAAGTGAACGTCACACAACACAAATTTATTACAATATAAGCACAAAATGCATAAATATATTACAATATAAGTACAAAATGCACAAATATTATAGTGATCGACTTTGTTGAACCACACTCACCTTCCTCATAGGATCTCTTTTGTGAATCCCTCTGGTCTGAGAAAGGTGAGCGTGGTTCACCGAAATTGACCACCATAATATTTGTGCATTTTATACATGTATTATAATATATTTGTGCATTTTGTGCTTATATTATAATAAATGTTTGTTGTCTGACGTTCACTTTTACTGTATTTATCATACCAACACGTAAAAGATAAATAAAAAACTACTTATCATAATAGCCTTATCCTATGTTTCCACTAATTTTTGTAGCACAGATTTTAAAAGTATATATTTGCGCAGTTATTATTTATATAAATATCATTTAAAATTTACTTTCACAGCAAATGGCTTGTTAAGGTCATATGCGCAAGTAATTAATCAATTTCTGCTTATTACTATCAGTTATGTAGAATGTTGTAAATCGATTTTCTGTACACAACATCCCACACTTTTACACAACCTTTAAAATATTGATTTCCTTTTAAAATCACTATACTGTTCAATCGTTTAAAATCTATTAAAAAAATATATTTCATGAAAGTTTTTATGCACATTTTTTACGGTTTACTCAAATATTACAAATAGTTGCTAATTAGAAAACTTTTACTAAAGAAATTGATATTTCCCATGAAATATCGATTGTTGTTATAGGGTCCATGCGTTTCAGCATTACAAAATGTCTAGTTCTTAAAATATTGTGTACCTCTTATATGAAAAAACATGAAATTTCAAAATAGTTATCTGAGAATTTAGAGAAGCACTGTATATACTGTTTAAACACATAACATTGTCACTATCATTTTATCTTCGTGTAAACTCTATTTCTAACTGCTCTAATTTGTATGACGAGAATTTTAGTAAACTTATAACACTGATTGTACCTCTTTATAAGAATCTCATGGTACATTAAATTAATAACTATAGTCGTATTCCTAAATCTCAGTAATATTTATACTGTTTTAATTAACTTATGATACGTTTGTATAACGTTTTACATATTTATTTCATAATATTTCTAAAACCTAATGGTGTTTTATTGTTTTGAATATGTTTTCGAAAACATTACATTATACCTATTTAACTTCCTCCTAGAAGCTTCATCTCGTAAATATTTTATTTAAATATTAATCTATTTAAGCATTCAAACACCCATCAAAACTGACTTCTTAAACTTTGAGACAATAAAACAATTGCCTTAAAAAATTAAGTGAAGCTGTCCCCATTTTGTTTCTGGATCCCCAGAGTGATATAAACCTGTGTCATCTGATGTTATATCATTAAATTTTACTACTTTACTAAAGTTCGCGACAGCTATGAACATTTTAAGATCACGTTAATCTAAAGTAAAATAATAAGGAATATTGTAATTATAAAAGTAAAATGTTTAATGCGTAAATTTCACTCCATTTGAACCTTATGATGTGAAATTTCTTTCTGGAAGGATTTACCTAATAAAAATTAATGTTACTAGTGTATTGATTCCTTTCGTTCACTAGCATGGTAACTTCCAGTGAAAAGACCTTCAATTAATAAACAAAGTAACATTCAAACAGAAAGTCGTGTATAGTACGAGTATATTTCATTACGATTTTCTTAGTTGCTACAAAATAAAACCATATTCCTTATAAATAAAAAGACACCTGCTGTAATTTTATATAAGACATTATCTTTCTGATACTTCAGTTTGGGTTCCAGTTTCGTATCATGGCAACTATTATTTGCAAATGTCTGTATGTATTTGTTAGGAATACTAACCAAAATATACTATAAAACTAAGTGCACAACGTGCGTGATGCTAAATCTCAAATACGAATGTCGTTGATATCAAGTTACATGATGTGGTAGCCCTATACACCTTCCATGAAAATTTTTATTTCTACTAGAAGGACGTGCTTTTGAAGATGTATGGGATGGATTTTTACCATATATAAGTTTCTAAAACAGTCTAGATCATTCGAGAGTGTTTCAAGATGGTCTGTAGTGCAATAAACGACTAAGTTTTAATTTAAATTGTTTAGTGATAAAACGTTAACAGATTACACTTTTTAAAAGACGTAGAAAATTGGATTAACAAGCCAACTGTCTGTTGTTTGATAATGTACAAAATCTATTTATATATCCACTAAGATATAAGTAGTATATCAATTTCACTTCCTTTGTAGTGCATACGTTAAAATTTAACCAACGTATGGTTCATTGTATGACTTATGATACGTTTGTCTAATGTTTTATACATTCATCTCATAATATTGCTAAAGGCTAATGGTTTATTATTGGTTTTAATATTGTTTTCTAAAACTTTACATTTTATCTAAAACCTAAAATGCAACTTCCTAAAAGCTTCATCTTATAAATATAATTAAATATTTCTAAATATATTCTCATGTGTTTCTTTTTTTCAACTAAAATACACCCATGCTTTTCATACCAATCTCGTGATTCATGTAAATTTTTTTTCACATTACGCACGCATACTAAAAAAGTACATGTTATATCAAGCTGCACCATCTTCAGCTCCCTCATTCGTTTATCAGGTGAGTGAAAAACTACCATCATTCTGTCAATAGCATTTGGCTTTTGTAGTAATATATTTTATTATACTGCGTACAGTAGACCTTAAAGCATACAAATTAAAGAGGAAACTATAAAGTTTTGGTAAATGCTCTAATTATTTCACAAAGGCAGGTACACACAATGTTATACATCACAGTTCACTCGAAAATCTTTAAGGTACTTACTTACTTACTTACTTCAAATTAAAAAAGATCTAAGATATAGTTTACACATTTTTATTAAATTTTAATTGATGATCATGCTAAATTTTGGTACTTCCAGTGTTTCTGGGGATTTGTTACTGTTGCTAATACATGATCAAAATCTAGTATATTTCATTATCAAATATGTTGAGTAATGATTTGAACATAATACCTATTATAAGTGTTAAAAACATCATTAAGCTCCTTGTTATCTTTTCGGATCTTTAGTATCCGTGCGTTAAACAGCAAATTATATAACTACATTGAAAGCACCCCTCCTAGTGACTCATTATAAGTCATGGAAAAAAATCTTAAATACATTTCAATGACATGGACATAGTTTTAGTTCATTTTATTTACTACTGTATCTTGTAAAAAGAAGTTAGAATATATTTCTAAACTTAAGACTCATCTACACATGAGGAAAAATAAAACAGATTTTGTTATAAATATTTCAATGTTTAAACTCCTTTGGTCTAGTAATTTTGTTGTTTTTTTTTTTTTTTTTTTTTTTTTTTTTTTTTTATTTACTGTCTTACGTTGCAACAGAATTTTAAATAGATTCAAGGGATTCTCGTTGACTACTTAAGTCAAACCTATACTTAATAGTAAATGTAATTATTTAATACGTTACGAAATATAACAGGCTTTGCAGTGAAAATTATTTTATATGAATACAAAGTAACAAGCAAATGTTATTAAATATATTTATTTCCATGAATAAAAAATATTTGATACGTACAATTATTCAATAAATGTAAGCAAAGACCAACTACTTCAAACGTTAAACCCATAATTTATTTAACAACAACTAAACAAACAAGGTCTTATTTAACATAATATACATTATGAATTCATAATAAATATTTAATAACTAATTAATCAGCAAATTCATTACAACTAAATAATTCTTAAATGAAGAAGAAAGCGTATGATTATCAGCTCTTGCATTTTATTCTGTAGCAATAAATGTGAGTATATAAATTAATCTCATTTATATACTCACAAATAATTGTAATATAAACTTACAACTCATACAAAAGCACACTAATTACTTAATATAAAGAAATGTAAGTTATGAGATCCTCAAATAAAACCATAACATTAAAATCATGAAGAAAAGTAAGGATGGAACAATGGAAGGTATTTATATGCTTGTTATAACGTTCCATTACATATGGGAAATTATACCATGACATTATGTAACAATAGTTGCATCAAGGGAATTGACGTTATAACGACGCCATCAATATGACACTGAAACTGTTATTAAATGTGGATATTCAATGGATCAAATGCGCTAGTCTCCTCTGCAATCAGTCTGCTTACATAAACCAATGGTGTTGACCACTAGGTAAACTGATGAGCCATGATTCTCGTATTTATGGATTCGTTGGAATAACAATCATTGTAGCGTGTACACTTTATTGCAAATTTCATTATAAATGCTTGTAGCTGATTCAAATATTTGTTAGTATAAGATTTTATGGTACTTACATTAAAATAGGGATATGGAAACATATTTGAACTTTTATTCCGCAAAAATAATATAAATTTAGTTTACAGTCTAATCAAACTATTATTGAACTGTTATAAAAGAATGGAATGTTGATATAATAAAAATACACCACGAAACATGTAGTCATATAATACGATACTAACAAACAAATGTGATTGTATGCTGCAAATTGTATATATTTAAAATTATTTAATCAGCGTTTTATGAAATTTATACTAATCAGCCAATGTTTATTTTTATTCGCATTGACCACTTTAAATAATGATCAAATGTTTGATAATATTTGGCGTTGACTAATTTTTTTTAATAATCTTAATTTTGGCACGTTATGTTTATCCAAACTTAGTAGTTTTGTTTTTTGTCTCATTCTACATTTATTTTTGTGTTCTTGTATTTGAGGCAAAGTAATTGCTATTTATTTTCTATACGTCAATGTTTCCATTTAATTACCCTATAGTGAAGTGAGGTTAATTATTTTTTTTTATTTACGGAAATAGTAAGACTTATTACAAAACATTTTGATTGCATACATGTGCTTTGTACTGACATTCCAATGAAAAACAACAATTACTAATGTCACCATATTAAATAGACAAAGAGGAAAAAGGAAACAAAACGTACCCTTACTGCGCTAACGAAATGACAATTTTTGCCTTCCACTCAACATCTTAAAACTACCTATTATCTTTTAATCGCTCCATAATGTAATGTTTTTAAATGTAATAAAACAATAGATAAAACCCTAATTATTTGTACAAATAAATTCATGGATCACTTATAATTGGAACTACTACTTTTTAAATGTAATAAAACAATAGATAAAACCCTAATTATTTGTACAAATAAATTCATGGATCACTTATAATTGGAACTACTACTTTTTAAATGTAATAAAACAATAGATAAAACCCTAATTATTTGTACAAATAAATTCATGGATCACTTATAATTGGAACTACTACTTTTTAAATGTAATAAAACAATAGATTAAACCCTAATTATTTGTACAAATAAATTCATGGATCACTTATAATTGGAACTACTACTTTTTAAATGTAATAAAACAATAGATAAAACCCTAATTATTTGTACAAATAAATTCATGGATCACTTATAATTGAACTACTACTTTTTAAATGTAATAAAACAATAGATTAAAACCCTAATTATTTGTACAAATAAATTCATGGATCACTTATAATTGGAACTTACTACTTTTTAAATGTAATAAAACAATAGATTAAACCCTAATTATTTGTACAAATAAATTCATGGATCACTTATAATTGGAACTACTACTTTTTAAATGTAATAAAAACAATAGATAAAACCCTATTATTTGTACATATAAATTCATGATCACTTATAATTGGAACTACTACTTTTTAAATGTAATAAAACAATAGATAAAACACTAATTATTTGTACAAATAAATTCATGGATCACTTATAATTGGAACTACTAACTTTTTAATGTAATAAAACAATAGATAAAACCTAATTATTTGTACAATAAAATTCATGGATCACTTATAATTGGAACTACTACTTTTAAAATGTAATTAAAACAATAGATTAAACCCAAATTATTTGTACAAATAAATTCATGGATCACTTATAATTGGAACTACTACTTTTTAAATGTAATAAAACAATAGATAAAACCCTAATTATTTGTACAAATAAATTCATGGATCACTTATAATTGGAACTACTACTTTTTAAATGTAATAAAACAATAGATAAAACCCTAATTATTTGTACAAATAAATTCATGGATCACTTATAATTGGAACTACTACTTTTTAAATGTAATAAAACAATAGATTAAACCCTAATTATTTGTACAAATAAATTCATGGATCACTTATAATTGGAACTACAACTTTTTAAATGTAATAAAACAATAGATAAAACCCTAATTATTTGTACAAATAAATTCATCGGATCACTTATAATTGGAACTACTACTTTTTAAATGTAATAAAACAATAGATTAAACCCTAATTATTTGTACAAATAAATTCATGGATCACTTATAATTGGAACTACTACTTTTTAAATGTAATAAAACAATAGATAAAACCCTAATTATTTGTACAAATAAATTCATGGATCACTTATAATTGGAAACTACTACTTTTTAAATGTAATAAAACAATAGATTAAACCCTAATTATTTGTACAAATAAATTCATGGATCACTTATAATTGGAACTACTACTTTTTAAATGTAATAAAACAATAGATAAAACCCTAATTATTTGTACAAATAAATTCATGGATCACTTATAATTGGAACTACTACTTTTTAAATGTAATAAAACAATAGATTAAACCCTAATTATTTGTACAAATAAATTCATGGATCACTTATAATTGGAACTACTACTTTTTAAATGTAATAAAACAATAGATTAAACCCTAATTATTTGTACAAATAAATTCATGGATCACTTATAATTGGAACTACTACTTTTTAAATGTAATAAAACAATAGATTAAACCCTAATTATTTGTACAAATAAATTCATGGATCACTTATAATTGGAACTACTACTTTTTAAATGTAATAAAACAATAGATTAAACCCTAATTATTTGTACAAATAAATTCATGGATCACTTATAATTGGAACTACTACTTTTTAAATGTAATAAAACAATAGATTAAACCCTAATTATTTGTACAAATAAATTCATGGATCACTTATAATTGGAACTACTACTTTTTAAATGTAATAAAACAATAGATTAAACCCTAATTATTTGTACAAATAAATTCATGGATCACTTATAATTGGAACTACTACTTTTTAAATGTAATAAAACAATAGATTAAACCCTAATTATTTGTACAAATAAATTCATGGATCACTTATAATTGGAACTACTACTTTTTAAATGTAATAAAACAATAGATTAAACCCTAATTATTTGTACAAATAAATTCATGGATCACTTATAATTGGAACTACTACTTTTTAAATGTAATAAAACAATAGATTAAACCCTAATTATTTGTACAAATAAATTCATGGATCACTTATAATTGGAACTACTACTTTTTAAATGTAATAAAACAATAGATTAAACCCTAATTATTTGTACAAATAAATTCATGGATCACTTATAATTGGAACTACTACTTTTTAAATGTAATAAAACAATAGATTAAACCCTAATTATTTGTACAAATAAATTCATGGATCACTTATAATTGGAACTACTACTTTTTAAATGTAATAAAACAATAGATTAAACCCTA
This sequence comes from Stictocephala bisonia, assembly GCA_035578905.1. Taxonomy (NCBI): domain Eukaryota; kingdom Metazoa; phylum Arthropoda; class Insecta; order Hemiptera; family Membracidae; genus Stictocephala; species Stictocephala bisonia. The sequence goes on along the minus strand of JAQJVL010000952.1, from coordinate 120,444 downwards.
ATTATTTGTACAAATAAATTCATGGATCACTTATAATTGGAACTACTACTTTTTAAATGTAATAAAACAATAGATTAAACCCTAATTATTTGTACAAATAAATTCATGGATCACTTATAATTGGAACTACTACTTTTTAAATGTAATAAAACAATAGATTAAACCCTAATTATTTGTACAAATAAATTCATGGATCACTTATAATTGGAACTACTACTTTTTAAATGTAATAAAACAATAGATAAAACCCTAATTATTTGTACAAATAAATTCATGGATCACTTATAATTGGAACTACTACTTTTTAAATGTAATAAAACAATAGATTAAACCCTAATTATTTGTACAAATAAATTCATGGATCACTTATAATTGGAACTACTACTTTTTAAATGTAATAAAACAATAGATTAAACCCTAATTATTTGTACAAATAAATTCATGGATCACTTATAATTGGAACTACTACTTTTTAAATGTAATAAAACAATAGATAAACCCTAATTATTTGTACAAATAAATTCATGGATCACTTATAATTGGAACTACTACTTTTTAAATGTAATAAAACAATAGATTAAACCCTAATTATTTGTACAAATAAATTCATGGATCACTTATAATTGGAACTACTACTTTTTAAATGTAATAAAACAATAGATAAAACCCTAATTATTTGTACAAATAAATTCATGGATCACTTATAATTGGAACTACTACTTTTTAAATGTAATAAAACAATAGATTAAACCCTAATTATTTGTACAAATAAATTCATGGATCACTTATAATTGGAACTACTACTTTTTAAATGTAATAAAACAATAGATTAAACCCTAATTATTTGTACAAATAAATTCATGGATCACTTATAATTGGAACTACTACTTTTTAAATGTAATAAAACAATAGATTAAACCCTAATTATTTGTACAAATAAATTCATGGATCACTTATAATTGGAACTACTACTTTTTAAATGTAATAAAACAATAGATTAAACCCTAATTATTTGTACAAATAAATTCATGGATCACTTATAATTGGAACTACTACTTTTTAAATGTAATAAAACAATAGATTAAACCCTAATTATTTGTACAAATAAATTCATGGATCACTTATAATTGGAACTACTACTTTTTAAATGTAATAAAACAATAGATTAAACCCTAATTATTTGTACAAATAAATTCATGGATCACTTATAATTGGAACTACTACTTTTTAAATGTAATAAAACAATAGATTAAACCCTAATTATTTGTACAAATAAATTCATGGATCACTTATAATTGGAACTACTACTTTTTAAATGTAATAAAACAATAGATTAAACCCTAATTATTTGTACAAATAAATTCATGGATCACTTATAATTGGAACTACTACTTTTTAAATGTAATAAAACAATAGATTAAACCCTAATTATTTGTACAAATAAATTCATGGATCACTTATAATTGGAACTACTACTTTTTAAATGTAATAAAACAATAGATTAAACCCTAATTATTTGTACAAATAAATTCATGGATCACTTATAATTGGAACTACTACTTTTTAAATGTAATAAAACAATAGATTAAACCCTAATTATTTGTACAAATAAATTCATGGATCACTTATAATTGGAACTACTACTTTTTAAATGTAATAAAACAATAGATAAAACCCTAATTATTTGTACAAATAAATTCATGGATCACTTATAATTGGAACTACTACTTTTTAAATGTAATAAAACAATAGATAAAACCCTAATTATTTGTACAAATAAATTCATGGATCACTTATAATTGGAACTACTACTTTTTAAATGTAATAAAAACAATAGATTAAACCCTAATTATTTGTACAAATAAATTCATGGATCACTTATAATTGGAACTACTACTTTTTAAATGTAATAAAACAATAGATTAAACCCTAATTATTTGTACAAATAAATTCATGGATCACTTATAATTGGAACTACTACTTTTTAAATGTAATAAAACAATAGATAAAACCCTAATTATTTGTACAAATAAATTCATGGATCACTTATAATTGGAACTACTACTTTTTAAATGTAATAAAACAATAGATTAAACCCTAATTATTTGTACAAATAAATTCATGGATCACTTATAATTGGAACTACTACTTTTTAAATGTAATAAAACAATAGATAAAACCCTAATTATTTGTACAAATAAATTCATGGATCACTTATAATTGGAACTACTACTTTTTAAATGTAATAAAACAATAGATAAAACCCTAATTATTTGTACAAATAAATTCATGGATCACTTATAATTGGAACTACTACTTTTTAAATGTAATAAAACAATAGATTAAACCCTAATTATTTGTACAAATAAATTCATGGATCACTTATAATTGGAACTACTACTTTTTAAATGTAATAAAACAATAGATTAAACCCTAATTATTTGTACAAATAAATTCATGGATCACTTATAATTGGAACTACTACTTTTTAAATGTAATAAAACAATAGATAAAACCCTAATTATTTGTACAAATAAATTCATGGATCACTTATAATTGGAACTACTACTTTTTAAATGTAATAAAACAATAGATTAAACCCTAATTATTTGTACAAATAAATTCATGGATCACTTATAATTGGAACTACTACTTTTTAAATGTAATAAAACAATAGATTAAACCCTAATTATTTGTACAAATAAATTCATGGATCACTTATAATTGGAACTACTACTTTTTAAATGTAATAAAACAATAGATAAAACCCTAATTATTTGTACAAATAAATTCATGGATCACTTATAATTGGAACTACTACTTTTTAAATGTAATAAAACAATAGATTAAACCCTAATTATTTGTACAAATAAATTCATGGATCACTTATAATTGGAACTACTACTTTTTAAATGTAATAAAACAATAGATTAAACCCTAATTATTTGTACAAATAAATTCATGGATCACTTATAATTGGAACTACTACTTTTTAAATGTAATAAAACAATAGATAAAACCCTAATTATTTGTACAAATAAATTCATGGATCACTTATAATTGGAACTACTACTTTTTAAATGTAATAAAACAATAGATAAAACCCTAATTATTTGTACAAATAAATTCATGGATCACTTATAATTGGAACTACTACTTTTTAAATGTAATAAAACAATAGATTAAACCCTAATTATTTGTACAAATAAATTCATGGATCACTTATAATTGGAACTACTACTTTTTAAATGTAATAAAACAATAGATAAAACCCTAATTATTTGTACAAATAAATTCATGGATCACTTATAATTGGAACTACTACTTTTTAAATGTAATAAAACAATAGATTAAACCCTAATTATTTGTACAAATAAATTCATGGATCACTTATAATTGGAACTACTACTTTTTAAATGTAATAAAACAATAGATAAAACCCTAATTATTTGTACAAATAAATTCATGGATCACTTATAATTGGAACTACTACTTTTTAAATGTAATAAAACAATAGATTAAACCCTAATTATTTGTACAAATAAATTCATGGATCACTTATAATTGGAACTACTAGTTTTTAAATGTAATAAAACAATAGATAAAACCCTAATTATTTGTACAAATAAATTCATGGATCACTTATAATTGGAACTACTACTTTTTAAATGTAATAAAACAATAGATAAAACCCTAATTATTTGTACAAAAAAATTCATGGATCACTTATAATTGGAACTACTACTTTTTAAATGTAATAAAACAATAGATTAAACCCTAATTATTTGTACAAATAAATTCATGGATCACTTATAATTGGAACTACTACTTTTTAAATGTACTAAAACAATAGATTAAACCCTAATTATTTGTACAAATAAATTCATGGATCACTTATAATTGGAACTACTACTTTTTAAATGTAATAAAACAATAGATAAAACCCTAATTATTTGTACAAATAAATTCATGGATCACTTATAATTGGAACTACTACTTTTTAAATGTAATAAAACAATAGATTAAACCCTAATTATTTGTACAAATAAATTCATGGATCACTTATAATTGGAACTACTACTTTTTAAATGTAATAAAACAATAGATTAAACCCTAATTATTTGTACAAATAAATTCATGGATCACTTATAATTGGAACTACTACTTTTTAAATGTAATAAAACAATAGATTAAACCCTAATTATTTGTACAAATAAATTCATGGATCACTTATAATTGGAACTACTACTTTTTAAATGTAATAAAACAATAGATTAAACCCTAATTATTTGTACAAATAAATTCATGGATCACTTATAATTGGAACTACTACTTTTTAAATGTAATAAAACAATAGATTAAACCCTAATTATTTGTACAAATAAATTCATGGATCACTTATAATTGGAACTACTACTTTTTAAATGTAATAAAACAATAGATTAAACCCTAATTATTTGTACAAATAAATTCATGGATCACTTATAATTGGAACTACTACTTTTTAAATGTAATAAAACAATAGATTAAACCCTAATTATTTGTACAAATAAATTCATGGATCACTTATAATTGGAACTACTACTTTTTAAATGTAATAAAACAATAGATTAAACCCTAATTATTTGTACAAATAAATTCATGGATCACTTATAATTGGAACTACTACTTTTTAAATGTAATAAAACAATAGATAAAACCCTAATTATTTGTACAAATAAATTCATGGATCACTTATAATTGGAACTACTACTTTTTAAATGTAATAAAACAATAGATTAAACCCTAATTATTTGTACAAATAAATTCATGGATCACTTATAATTGGAACTACTACTTTTTAAATGTAATAAAACAATAGATTAAACCCTAATTATTTGTACAAATAAATTCATGGATCACTTATAATTGGAACTACTACTTTTTAAATGTAATAAAACAATAGATAAAACCCTAATTATTTGTACAAATAAATTCATGGATCACTTATAATTGGAACTACTACTTTTTAAATGTAATAAAACAATAGATTAAACCCTAATTATTTGTACAAATAAATTCATGGATCACTTATAATTGGAACTACTACTTTTTAAATGTAATAAAACAATAGATAAAACCCTAATTATTTGTACAAATAAATTCATGGATCACTTATAATTGGAACTACTACTTTTTAAATGTAATAAAACAATAGATAAAACCCTAATTATTTGTACAAATAAATTCATGGATCACTTATAATTGGAACTACTACTTTTTAAATGTAATAAAACAATAGATTAAACCCTAATTATTTGTACAAATAAATTCATGGATCACTTATAATTGGAACTACTACTTTTTAAATGTAATAAAACAATAGATTAAACCCTAATTATTTGTACAAATAAAGTCATGGATCACTTATAATCTCACTTACTAAAATGTCATGGGCTGGTCCATTAACTAACTCTACGTTCACAAGAAATGTATTAATGTTTTTCTATGATTCTTAGACTAGCATCTCTATGACGTGTACGCCTTAAGTAGATAAGTAACAAAATAAAAAATACATTCCTTAATACATAATACTAATACTAATACATAATACTACGAAGTTGCACCACTTTTCGTCAGCACTCATACATATTAAGGCATCTTCTATGTAGCTTCTTCATGAATATTAATATAAAAGTGTTATTATACACAATATGAGTAAATAATATATTTATACACTTATTTAATTATATTGTGTCTAATAACTGTTTTACATTAATTTTCAAGAAAAAGCAACATAGTAGATGCCTGAAGATGTCACTGTGTTGACGAAACGCGTCGCAACTCAACAGCGATAAGGAACGCCAGAAGGTACGTTTAATTGTTGATTTTTTTACCCATGTGTGGATATTGTTAGTTATACTTTTCTTAGTGACCCCTTAACTCAGTATTGAATTTTGTATTGTCAAATAACCCATACATTCAATATTATTAAATATCATAATTTGATATAGAACTGTTACATCTACTGTTGCCTATTACATATTAGTTCATCCATTAAATAAAAATATCACAATATAAGTGCATTTCATAAGTTCAGAAATAAATATTCTTTTCTTGGAAACAAAAGTAATACAAAGTAAATGACAGTACTATAAAAGAAATTGTGAAACTGATAAATTGCCATTTTCAGAAAAGCTTGCCTATTATAGTTATAATAATCTGAACAAATACAATCAGCATCATCTAAAGGTTTTTAAGGTGCAAATATAACCATTGTTCTATAAGTGTTGGACAAACTTAATTAAAAGTTTGTAAGAACAATGCTTGGATAAAAGCCCATTCCCAGCAGCTTAAATACGCTTTCCAACAACAACAGTGTTCCTTCATTTTTGCTGTTATATTTATTTTACACATGTTCCACTAATAAATCTAATAAAAGTGTTTTTCAAAGCACAACTTCTTATATATTTTGGATATGTGCCAGCATGAAAAAATTAATATATATTTCTTGCAAGTGTACCAAATAGAAGCAATTATAGATAATCTTTACATATATTTTTTTCCTACAGAGCATTATATTTCATACTCAGTTTCAAGTTTTAACATAATATTCTGCACTAATTATGTAAAACAGTATTTTGTCTCATTACACTTTTTTAAATTATAACAAACGAGAGTTAGTAAGAGGCTTCCTCTAAACCCCCTTCTTTGGGGGACATAGATGTTTTAAGTGTTTAAGAAAATTGTTCCTAAAAACGTTATAATATATTCGGACTCACATTCGTGACTTCCACCTCGTTAGAACCATTTATGAGTCATTTATATAAAACTGGAAGTACTAACAAATACTTAACATTAACGTATTGTTTATACTATTGATAGTAATATGTGTATTATGATATTATTTTCTGTAATAGTACCTTTCTATATGTAATTATACATTTATAAATGCTGAAATAAATATTTTTGAATAAATGCAAACGTATGTTCTTTTATTTTAATGGAAAATTGTATTATAACACGTCCAACTCTTTATAGGCAAGTTTTCTATGAGTAATATATATTTAAAATATTTATTCAATTTAGTTTATACTGTATTAGTAAAGTTTATACTGTATAAATTAAAGGGCAGTTTTATAAACAAGAATAATTAATAAATATTACATGATGCATTTTTTTCATACTTTTCACTACTTTATTCAGTTCTATCAACCTTAACAGTTTTAAAATTGTAATTGACAACAACGAAAAGCATCGTGCAAATACATAACTCCACTTCTTTTTCATAAAATAAAAATCATTTCTGAAGACTAAAGTGTTTCTCTGTCAGTATCTATCAGTAGTTTGTTTATTAATTAAGATATAAATATGTATTAACATTTAAAGAGACGTGTACAAATACAGTGGGTCCAAAATCAAAAATTGTTAAGGTCGTGTACAAAGCATAATAATTTAAATTTAGATTTTATAAGGGAATAGTAACATGTTTAAACAAAAGGGTCATAATAAGATGACATTTGTTCTTCGGTCCCGTTGGGAAATCAGGAATGTTTCCTTGCTGCTGAGGAAGTCTGTATACTCACGATGCCTGACTCAGCATCGACCCATATAATGCACATTAGGTCTGTGCAGCAGGATCATCTCATACATAAAAGTATTTCCGAACATTCTTTTTTAAAATCTTTATAGTCATAAATTTGTTGAGTGTGAACTAAATTCAGGTAACTAGTGGTCTTTATTACTTGTCTGTCATGACAAGAGACACATTAATTTTAAAATTAATTAATAATAATTGCATGTAAAATTTTATATATTTACTGCCTTTAAAATTGCCTTTAAACAGATGTAAACTGACCGATTTAATTACAATTTTTCATCCCGAGTAATTACTGTAAGCTATGATTTTAACACTGATTAATTCTATTCAAACTATTTTAATTAAATATTTTAATGACATTTTAATATAACTTACAATTTTACAATTATACATTTTAGGATATTTTACAATATATCCTACATATAAAAACAATTTACACAAACGTGTTTTGGTTTATAGTAACAACAGTTGCTTTCTAAAAAAACATGCATGAATGGTGAATTTTGTCATAATTCCAGCAAAATTTTCTTAACTTACTTGTATGTATTTTTCTCATTGCATATATTTATAATTCAATTGCAAGAAATGCTGAATAATTCTTCTGAAAAATTGTTCATACTATTTGATCATTATCATTCTGCAAAAAAAATCAGTCTGTATAATTGCCAAACTGCAGTGGAGAGAGTCGTGCAAGCCATCATTTAAAAACCTAAAAATGTTGACATTACCCTGCCTGTATATTTTATAAACGTGTGTGTTCTTCAAATCAGAATGCAATCCCATAAGAGGTAGAGAAATACACTCTTATGAAACAAGAGGCAGGGACAACTACCGAACTGGAAGACACAGGACGGTAGCTTACGAGCGCTTGCCCTCACAGGCGGGTGCTCGTTTTGTCAACAGATTACCGAACTCAATTAAAAGTGCCCCGACGCTGAAGGCGTTCAAAACTCGTCTGAAAGCTGCCTTGATATCGGAAGCGTTTTACAGCACAGATGAGTTTTTGGCACACCAATGGGAGACCTAGTGATTGCTTAGGAATAAAAGAAATAAAAGAAAAGAAGAAAATTACTGTGCAAGTTTTACCTTTAACAAACAATTATCAAAAACCATTCAACATTAATTCCTTCAATCAAAATACAAACACAATTCCTTCGTTCAAAACTTTAAACAAATTAAAAAAACAAATTAAATAATCCTAAAGACAAAATAAAAAATGAAAATCTACCTGGAATTTATGAAATTAATTGTGACAATTGTGAAGAAAAATACATAGGACAAACTAAGAGAAATTTAAAAATAAGATTTAAAGAACATTATTCAGACATTAAATGTAATAGAGAAGAAAAATCAGCAGTTGCTAGACATTGCTAGCATAGCTTAACAACAAACCATAGCATCACAAAAGAAAAATCAGTTTCATTTTCAAAACATTTAAATGCCTGGGAAACCTATTTTATTAACAAAAGTGATTCATCTTTAATGAATAATGAAAGTTGGTCTATTCAAAATTCTCGTTTATTATCATCACATTTTATACAAAATTATACACTCTAATACATACATACATATATATATATATATATATATATATATATATATATATATATATATATATATATATATATATATATATATATATATATATATATATTAGTAATGTACTATATGTTTACAATTTTATAATTCTTTTAATTATTTACATATGTTTTTCAAATTAATTATTGTATTGTTTTGTTTATAACCAAATATAAATTTGTGCTGCCAGATGATGCCAGCTTTGCTGGTGAAAGGCCTCGAAAAAAGTATTTTTTATTGGTGATTTTGTCATAATTTATTAACGACATTTCATATTATTCACAAGTTCAAATAACATTCAACATTATATTTTTTTACTTACCTATGTTTATTCATTATTTATTCTATTACTTTTTATTCGTAAAACATAGGTTACTTAACGATTAACAGATATTATTTTATGTATTAAATTTCACCATCTATAGTTTATTAAGTGTTACATTTCATAGCAGCAAAATAAGTTAAAATAAAGAAAGAAATTATGTTACGTTTTTTAAAATTACTATACCTCTGGTACTTAAACGTAAGTTACTATTAGTTAATTAATTAACTTGATAAATGGAAGTTTGTCTGAACTTGATAAATGGAAGTTTGTCAGACAGTAGATAGACGCCATTCAACATGTGGCTAACACAGCTGTTGAAATGACATTTGTATTCATGTTGCTACATTACTGGTGTTGACGTTTAACAAGATGTATATTTGGGTAACTACGTTGTAGTTATGATGTTGTAACATCAACTAACTAAAGTCCTTATACATGTTAACTGTTTTTATTTTTGTTATTTCGTATATTAGCCAGCTATCATATTTAAAAACGTTTTCGTATCAGAAAAAGCTTAAATAGATATGTTACAAAATTGAATTAGTATTTTTGTTATTATTATTGTGATTGTGTTAAATAGTATGTGATATTATTATTGTTATCATATACAAATCACATACAATATTTTAAACTGAGAGTTATAAAAGAATAAATGATATTAGATTACTTCTTTATCTCATGTTTTCACAACTATAGACAATATTTTTTATTTAAATTGAATTATGAAATATTAATTAATAAAATTGGTGATTTAGTGAGATCTATTTAGAATAAATGTACATATTTGACAGCATAGACATAAATCACACTGAAAGCAAGGTAAAACTTATTAATAAATAATAATGCAAACATACACGTACTTAATTACTGTACTGCCCATACTTTGTATATTTGTGAATAAACAGGAACATTTAAGAAACCAGACCAAACGTAATATCTGACGTGGTATTTTGAAATAACATATCGGATGTCTATACAAGAAATGTTAGCAACAAAAAAATCAATGATTTATCTATTGGCAATAAAAAGAAATAAATTATAGCAACAATTAAAAGCCAAATAATACCAAGCAAATATACAATTATGATTTTGTGTAAAAAATCTGACTTTAAATGATTAACACTTCATTTTAGTGATCAAATATTCAGGGTTATTCAAAAAACTGAAGATGGCTTAGTATTTTTATTATTAATTGGGCTAGGGGACTAAAACTTTACAAATTAGACTGGAAGCTAAAAACCAATGTTGTACAGTTCTTATTCACCCTCTACCTCAGATGGGTGACGGCCTATAAGGAGTTGTAAATATTTTTAAATGAAAGCATAATAATTTTATGTACAAAAGATCCTTATCGTCTAGACGCTTGCCTATCAATTTAATATTTGCCAAACATACAAAAATTTGCTTAACTCTCTCCTTTTGTTAAGTTTGATAAAATATGACTTTTATATTATTAAAGAAAAGAATTTAACTCTAAAAATTTACAAAATAATCTCACAGAAATTATGACAAACCCAAAATTAGCATTAGTAAAAAGTTAAAGTTCGTCTTGTTTTACTAGAAAAAGTAGGGCTAAGAAGCCCGCTCTAACACTTAACTTGAAGACCAACGGCTTAAAGTGACTTCCGAACCACGGGATTAACAAATCTATCCAATCCATCGAGCAATCTAACACCTGCTTCACTGATTCTGTTTATTCTGGCTAATACCTACGTAAAACAGCGCAGGAGGCACTCTGTAACTATGTGATCCATTGTTTGGATATACCCTCCGCAATACATAACTTATTTAGTGTCAGTCCCTATTTATAATTCCAGTAGTTACACCTACCAACGCCAGTTCGGAGAGTGTCCTGTCACTACGAGGGAGATACATCCCACCTAAAGGTATCGATGGATCGTTAATATGGAACTTATTTCGTTCATCAAAACTGTTCCACGCTCCAGCCCAGCTATTATTGAGTGATACATTTAATCTGGTCAACTGGAAAGCATGTAGAGGTGGGTTTCACGGTTGTTACACGGATTGGATCTAGCTTTGAGAGTATATACTATATTTTTATTGTTATATTTATTTTGACTTGGAATTCTGTTGATGTTAGTAATTTACAGTTTTTTTTTTTTTTTAATTAAGCTTAAACTTAATGTTTGATAGTGAACAATATACCGAATTCTTCATTCTGGATTACGTAATCATACGCCACAATGTGTGATGAATGGCTTAAAGTTACAAAAATATGTTATGTCAAGTTTAAAGTACCCTTTTTTGGCGTAAGAAATATATATCCATCGTTCAATAGCCGAATATTTTAACAATTTAGTCACCTTGCATGTATCAAATTAATTTGTGTTATAATGGTTATACAAGAGGATTTCTGTTGCAAATAAAAAATTTTAGAAATTACATTACTAGATAAATATATAGTGAATAATGTGCAGGTAACTTAACATAATAATTCACGTAGTGTAGAGAACTAGTATTTCATTTCGCTACGATTCACTCAAAGTAGGCAATTAAATCTTTGTATATTTTGCATAGTAATATGTGTAAATATAAAACTTAAATGATTTTCGCTACACGTAAACAACATTTTATTTTAATACCTACACGCATAACGTTTGACTATGTATCGATAAATCCACTTATAGAAAATAAATAAACACTACTAAATTCATCAATATGTACTATGAATTTCATAATGAGTGTTTTTCCATACAAGAAAACTATAATAAATCATTGTTGAATGTTTTCTTGTATTCTGGAATATACAGGGTGGAAAAAATATGGAAACGCTTTTACAACTGTTGTATGACTTTACTTGTAAAATTAAAATCTTATACATTATTATAGTTACAAAGAACATACTTTTTTACGCCATTAGCGACATTTCATCTTTTCAGGTGGACCGCCCACGAGGAGTTGAACGAAAATATTCAATGTAAGCTTTGGTTGAGTTTGGTATCAATTGAAAAGTATATTTAAGAGAGAATAGTTGCTGCAAACCGCATTTAATCCTTTACAGAGTAGCGGCCATTTGAATTTCAAAGTAACTAATGCGCAATATTATTTATCCGCTATTTAACAGTTTTAAGTAATTTATTCTGATCAAAAATTATACTTTATAGAATACGATCACTAAAAAAATTAAATTATAAAATTATCTACGGAAAAAATATAACATTGTTGAGAAAGCGATTCATATTTTCCACCCTGTATATAAATTAATAAAATTATATAAACAATGAACTAGCAATATTGGATAGTTAATTAAGTCTCTTCACATATTATGCTTGTGCTCATAACTGTTAGCAAATCTCAGACTACTAGCAAAGATCAATTAATAGAAATTTCCCCTACAACTAAGGCCGTAACAACTCCAGACAAACTTTCAATTTAGAGTTCATTACTTAGCCTTGTTTTACAACTTGTTCAAAATTGTAATGCTTTCACTGGGATGAGCAGTTTTAATTCATGAAATCTGTCTAAGAGATGTTGCGCTACAGTCATGACGGTGTTTTACGATTTGATAAAAATATATTTAAAGTACTTCAATGAAAATTTAATCACAATATATTGTTATTTTAACTGCAACATTTAAGCATTGCAGGTTTTACTAATATTATAGTGTCAAACAATCTAGGCTGTCATTGCTAATGGATAAACCGAGTGATTTGTACCCTTAAAGCGCTGAATAAAATTTGGCCCAAGTGTCAATAGCGTGCATTTAACTTTATTTTTTTAATTTTATTTTTTTCAAAAGTTAAATTATTTTCCACTTAATGGACCTTTAAGTAATAAAAAATAGCCATTTCATAAAAATTTATTTAATTTTACATTTTGTAATATGACATAATAATTAAAACAATTTTATGGAATACGCTGCTATATATTCAGTTAGTACAATAACTTTAGTCTAAATTTAAACAATATAAAATAAAATGAAAAACAATCTCATTATATGTTATCAAATAAACTATAATACAGTAATGGAATTAGTTAGTAGTTTTGGACAGTATGATACACTTCAAAACATCCGTCAGGGTGAAGTGTGGGATGTTCCGTGCAGGTCTACAACAACGACGTAGAAACAAAAACTCAACAATAAAATGAAACAAACCAACCAAAGAATAACTACAACGATGAAAACAAAAGCTTAGTGATGTCAACTAGACAGACTCTTGGCTGTGACTGGCGACACTGGCACTGGCAGGCGAACTGTCTAGCGAGATCCGGTTATATCCGCATTCCGCGCTATGCGTCAGTCGTCACGGCAACGAATATATCATAACACCTGTTTCTAACTTCCTGTTGTGTGAAATTAAACCAGCTTGCATCCGGTTGGCTATAAATAAGCATTTAAAGGCTTTTGTGCCCATTTCCGGTTATGTAGTGTACTATTAAATAAAAATAACCTAAAAATACATCAATATGGATATTTCCGTATGCCGCGTTTAGAGCTACTTTCATTGTACTGATATATCCGTATACCGCGTGATAAGGGTGGATAAACCGAGTGATTTTTATTTTTAAATTTCTCTCTGCATCTTATGTGTTATTTCATAAAATTGTTTAGGTTAATATGTTTAGTTCGGTTTATTTAATGTCCCTATTTATTCATGAATAAATATTTCATTATTGGCAGTGTAATAATTTAGAATGAGAATACATTATGGCTGTTGCTGGTGAATTAACTTTATGACACAATTATTTCTTATTTTACCTTCCTGCATGTGTATTATTATTAAATGGTAAATTTTGGGTCTTTTAAATATCTTTTAATAAATAATATAAAGTATATAGAATAATTTAAGTGAATGTGAAAGTTTGAATAAAGTGTTATATATTTTAATTCATGTTCACTTATTTACTTAAAAGTTAAAACATCAATAGTCAATTAAAGTACTATTCGATGTATATACCATACCATGTTCTGATGGAGTATTCAAATAATTGATAATGACACAAGAACAACAATTATAGCCATATAATTTTAAGAATATAGCGAAGTTTTCACACAATATAAAACACGAATTTTGGTTTTTAGGTGAATCATACAATTATTTTAGTTGCAGGGTCTTAATACCCACAGTTATGAATACTAAGTTTTAAAAATATCTTAAAATAAATATTGACTTCAAACGAATATTTCTATACTCAGAAATCACGCAACATTATTGAATCCAGCAACTGTAATTTTTTCTAACCTGTGAATTTTTTCATTAAAAAACGAGTTATCGCCAACTAAATAATAATCACTCCGCTAAAGAATAGATCTACAACAATGCAATAGCTTCAAATATGTATATATAGATTTATATACAGCGTTTAAGAATAGTCATGTATGTTTTTAACCTTCAGCAACATTATTTTCTTAAAGCCAATTCATTTTATTCGCTTGGTTAAGACTCGCATAAACAAAAACATTATATATGTAACCTACATTTTAATATCAGGTAATTTTAAGTTATTGAATAAATGTTCAAGGGGAAATGTCCAATTATCATAGTTGGGAAAATGTTTGTCATCTTAAGAAGAAACTCTAAATTATCTCTTATGAAACTATAAGATAATTCAGTACATTTACTTATAATTTTTCATTCTATAAATTAGAAAGAGAAAACTTGAGAATTGTTTAAGCTGTTACATTTCCTAACGAATTAAATGTTGCCTCTACAATTCAAGTAAGCATTGTAAACTAAATTGCCATAACAATAGTCCCAAAAGCATAAGGATCCTCACTTATACAAAAAAAACTAATCTATCTTCTTTATTATATCTTTTTGTTTATCAAATAATAAAAAAATTTTGATATTTATCTATGATTGTTCTATTACAAATCAAATTATAAACGTTGTATGGATATAGTGTTTTAATAAAACTGATGGTGGATTACCTGTAATAAAAATTTTATTTACAAACTTTGAAATTCGTTCAAGTAACCAATGATACTATCTTACAGTACTTACTTGAATTTCAAAGATGATCCAATATGTACACATACTTACACACAACTAAATTACTTTTAAAACTATCTCACTATGTAACATGTTTAAGTATTGGCATTGTTGAAATGTATAAACATAGCATTCTGGGAGACGGGGGTTAGAGCAAACATTATTTTGTCATACTACTTATATAACACATCCACCACCAGTATGTGTCTACAAACTGCATAGCAGCAAACATCACTGTAAACTTACATGTAAGTGCAAACCCACATAGAACTGTACCAAGCCACAAACCACAAGACCACGGCTTAGTAATTGACAGTTGGTAGACCCTTGCCCACTGCAGTCAATGGCTGTTTAAACTTACAGATATTACTTAACGGGTTATAAAACTTTTAATACTACAATAAAGTAATTTTTATTTGTTTAAGTTTGAACATTTTTTATAAGCCAACGTATACGTGAAAAGTTTTTTGAACAAAGATAAAGATGTATTTTACCTTATATTTTTGTTTTTTAATAGAAAAAATAACGTAAAATACATTAATAGTTTCAATCAGTGAGTGATTTATAAAAACGTTTTAAATCAAACATGAATACAACATTTAAAAGAAAGTAATATTTTAGATAAAGACAATATAAAAGATTTCGTTAAAAATGTCGCCACACATGTAATTTTTTAAACTACATTGAACATGTATTACCAATTAGAATACAGTTCTTTATGTCATTAAATGTGCCGAGTGTTCAAAGAGTCTGGAAACCCCTTCATATTTTTTATACTAATAAACGTACATGTATATAATAAAGGAATTCTAGGATTACGTCCCTATTATAGTTACTGACTTATTAACCGTTTTAACTGTCCTTTTTCGCTTGGTGGGGGGGGGGGCGTCCTGTGGAGGAAATCTGAAAAAATCTTAAAAGCAAGCATAGGTCGAGTTATTTATTCATTTTAGATCTTTTTTTATGACCTCATTTTAAATGTTATTGTTAGAGGAACACATTGCCACAACCCTGACTGAAAAATTACTATTCGTTTAAAAATAGCAGCCTCTCAAAATTTTTTAACTGTACGTTCTGGAGATTAACTTTACGAGGCAAAAATAAATATTCAAACGTGTTGGTTATGTTAGTGTTTAAGATATAATAATTTCACAGGTGGAATGTGGAGGGTTAAGAAATATCAGTAAATGTCAATGTAATTGTTTAAAAATGTTAAGAGGGCACATATTATTTTCCAGATCTTTTGAACACCCTGTAAATTATTATTATTTAGACTAATTTTCTTGAGGTTTGTTTATCTCGTTAAACTGTTTTTACGATCATTAATTAATACGCATGGCCCCTTTGATGTATACAAATTAAATATGTTTTGAGTGACTTTAATTTAAAAGCTTAACTTAGAAATCATTACTAAATACGCTGGAAAATTTATAAAACGAGGCTATTATAATGAATGAAATGTAAAACGACTTTATTTTAAAGGTGAGGTTAGGCCTTCACAGTTCTCTCTACCACATAACCTTTAAGTATATGGAAATATCTAAAGTTTTTTTTTTTCTGAGAAAGCAATATAACTGATTGTTTTAACATAAATTTATTGTCAATGCTACCATTTTAAAATGTCTATAAATATTTCCATAACTTCTGTTTGCTATATAAGAGACGTTCAATACAAATACTTTGAAGTAAAATATAAAAAAATATTGATTATAAGTTTTGCTTGTATATGAAAACTTGTATCTCAGATTTGAATGAAAGAGAAAATTAAATTAGCTGAATGAATGTTTCAGTGCACAATTGTATCACTTTCTGGATTACGCAGAGATACACAGTTTATCATAAAACTTATGTTTTTACAACAATACTTTATTTATTAATAAACTACTATAGAGTAAGATCACATTTATAATAAAATATCTTCAGCTAGAAATACAGATTTTGTTGAATCCACAATATTCAAGTCAATAACTTTTACTGCCTCTGTTAGATGTCTTTTACAACGAAGTCCAGTAACATAAATGCCTAAAGGAGTTATACATACAGTTTTATTGATTTTAATAATAATATAAAATTGTTTTACTATGTCTCAAAAATATAATATTTGGCTCGTTAAAATAGTTTTTACTAAACAATTTGATAAAAGTAAAATGTGTAGCAGATTGTCCAAAAAATTAAATCTACAGTAAGCAAATTATCCTATAATTTTGTTTGTTTGAAACTATAAGAAACTCTTCAAGAGACAAACTCAAATTTACCAAAATCAACTGCTTACACAACATAATAAATTACACACTACCACTAAAGCACGTAGCAAGATACATGTAGTAACTTAATACTCATAACAAGGATTCATTTAAAGAGTCTAGAGAGAAAAGCGAGTTGATAACACTAGAACAAAAGGTCTTCAGATTTAAGGATTGCTTTATTTTAAATGGTAATAGTAATTGTTTATAGTATCGCAGCTTGTAGCTTTAAAAAAATCTGTTTTTGTAAATAATTAATTCTTGCTCTTTTACTCTACAGCAAGGTTTATGTATTATAACTTGGGAAACTTTCTATTCAAATATATATCATCTTCCAAATAAATTAGCCTTAAAATGTGTAAGACTAATAGTTTACTCCTTATGACCTCACTAATATTTAATTTAACATTAAATTGAACAGAAAAATATAAAAAATAAATTCTGTAGTAAGTGTAAATAAAAATTGTTTATTTTTTAAACCAACTATGTTTGTATATTACAAAATATTTTAAGAGATTATTAGTATTTCAATATTTTTAATATATTCACGATTGTGTATTTTATGTTATCATCTTTTTTTTATTTTGGTTCATTAAATAATTCCCTTCTTACGTCTTTTAATTTAGCCATTTTCGTTAATAAAGTTAACGAAATAATTTAGTAAAATTCCATACAACATACAACTAGCTTAAGTTAGGAACATTGTATTATTTTCAAATATAGTCATGTTATATTTTAAGCAATAATTGTTGTATATATGTATTATCAGTGATTATTTATAAGGTACTTAGTTACAATTCACCTATAAATATAAAAGTCAAGCACCGTTGACTTACTGACTGACCATTGTTTATCAAAACATATAAGGCGAGTCCATAGCTCACTGGAAATATTTTGTGCATAATCTAGACGCGTACTTATAAAATATTATTAGGCCTAAATATTTTATTTCAAAAATCTAAACTAAGGAAGATAATAGAAATATCCTGATATGAGCACGGCTTTTGTTACCATTCACTATAGGAATGTCAACTTAGGACCGTGCATAGTATCATCAGATGTTATTCATGAACAAGTGTGCAATATAAAGGAAATGGCATTATTACCAACTTTTAGACTATTTTCTGATTGATTAAAACTATATACAGGCTTTTTTTATATGTTTGCATTACTCTAATACATTTTTAGGTAAAAAGTCAGGTCATGTTCAATCTGTCCACAGAAACACTTCAATTTCACAAACCGCAGCACCAGTCCCCCTAACCACAGAGCATCATTTACCACAAGACTCAGTCCTGTCAACAGTTGGGAGGTGACCACAATATGTCACAAGCGACGTAATAACACATGTAGAATGTATGCATACTGTGTTAGTCCTAGCCTAACATATTTCGGAAACTACTATTTAAGCTATGCAATAAGACTGAAGGTATAGGTGGGTGAGCCAACAACACTGTAGGTGTATGAGTGGGTAGGAGGGTCATCACTACTGTTCGTGTATGGTTGGGTCAATACTACAGTACGTGTATGGGTGGGTAGATGTAATATCACCATTGTTCGTGTATGGGTGGGTCAATACTACAGTACGTGTATGGGGAGTAGGTGTAATATCACCATTTTACGTGTAGGTGGTTGGCAGGGTCATCACCATTGTTAATGTATTGGTCGGTCAACGCTACAGTACGTGTATGGATGGGGAGGGGTATTATCACCATTGTTCGTGTATGGGTCGGTCAACGCTACAGTACATGAATGGATGGGTAGGGGTATTATCACCATTGTACGTGTATGGGTGGTTGGCAGATTCATCACCATTGTTCGTGTATGGGTGGGTCAGTACTACAGTACGCGTATGGATGGGTGGGTAGGGGGAACATCACCATTATACGTGTATGGGTGGTTGGTAGAGTCATCACCATTGTCCATGTATGGACGGGTCAATACTACAGTACGCGTATGGATGGGAAACACCCATCACAGTCCATTGGTAGATATTATCCCACACTGTAACCACCGTTATATTTCTAATACTGACCTCCGTGCTATCCAATACTGGTAAGAGTGTAACCGTGACCCAAGCCTGTGATAATATAGTATCTGTGTGCAGCAAAACTATTTTTACTACTTTTACACCCATCACAGTCCATTGGTAGATAGTATCCCACACTGGAACCACTGTTATATTTCTGATACAGACGTCCGTGCTATCCAATCCTGGTGAGAGTAATGGTGATAAAAGGTAGGGGGGCATCTATCTTTCTCTCTGTGCTGCGTGACCTTATGATATCAGTTTTACATCTGTCATATTCCATTACATCGATATCCTGTATTAGAACTGTAACAATATTGGTTTAGAGATCTTAATATACCCATGATTTATCCTGGAATATTTAATTCATTCCTTTATATTTTCCATCTGCAGATTGTTGTTGTCTAAATTTATATGAACATTTCACTTAGTATTTTTATAATTTATAAATATTATTTATATTTTTTTTCCTTGATTTATTCGATATGTTCAAGATAAAATAATATTTGTATAGTTATTTGATATAATACAAAACAATTCCCTTTATTATTTAATGGCTTGTTTTGAATTTGCTTTCGTTATTAGTTTACGATTTACTAGTTTACCATACTTTAGTTTTTAGATTCTCAAGAGTCTGATTTGGAATACGTTATCCCCAAACCTAATCACTGTGGCCGTAACAAACCTAGACAGTCTTCGATCTCAGTGTTTTATTGCTTAAGTATGTTTTCCATCTTGTTCAAAATCGTACTGCTTCCATAGAAAATCACCATTTTAATTCATAAAATATTTATAGAGGTGGAATACAATAATTTAAAAATGTTATTTGTAGGCTTATAATATAACTGTTACTCAAAAACATTCCATTTCAATCATCTCAGCAAAATAATTTGTATGAAATAATCATTGATGTTTCCAAAACTAAGGTTTATAAGTGAACAAAGGATAATAATGTGTATTAAGTTTTTTAATGAAGATACTTTTTAGCTTTTGTAAAACTTATGTGTCAGAAAATATGGATAAATAAGTGGCACATTAATCAGTGTGGTGGTGTTAGATATCACACATATTATTGTAATATTTAAATGTATATATTCAATAGTTGTTTAAATGTTTTGTTGAAGGTCATATGATTCTTCGTTAACTTGTTTGAATTTATTAAAATATAAGGTTATCACTTTTTTATTACTTTACTCAATATTACAAATCAAAATTATAACAATTAGCTGCCAAAATTATGAAAAGAAAAGTAAAGTTTTTTTCTTCTTTTTTTACTGCTGCGAATTCAATTGGAAAATTATTACCTTTCACTTTCATGTGTAGGCAAGCAATTAAATTCCCTTTGAAATTATCTGTAATGTAAAATACGTTTGACATTCACCAGCTGTTATACTCATGTGTGGAAATGTGATGAAATTCCTATTTCAGTTATTGGGAACGTGCAGTAGGTTGCAACTTAACCATTTTTTGCAGTCATATATAGTGAATTTCCTTTGTTAAATAAGTGGAGTAGTGTTTGGTTTCGTATTTTTAAATAAAATAGTAAGGCAATCACTAATTAATTAAAGGTGTTTACCTCAAGGGTACTTTCCCGTTTTCAAAATAAACAGGAATGTGAGATTATCACCACTGAAGTAAGGTCATGTGCTATGCATTTTTTAATTTACTCGCAGTTTATTGCATGTATAGTCAACTGTAGTTATGTGTATGTAGGGAAAAGAAATGAAACTTGTACGATACATTATAAAAGGACCACTGTCAAATGTTACGTACAGTCCGACATTTGTCAAAGTACGGAGCTATTTGTTGTCTGTCTAATCCTAAACACATTGTTCTTTATAGTTATAATAATCTGATCGGACAGTACAATTTTGATTAATACGTCCAACTGTACATGTTCATTAGTTTTTTACACGAAACCTAAAAGATAACACCCTTTAAACACTATTATTTTTGTTTTACTAACTGAGATGCCATTAACGTCTCCACTCAGTTGGTAACTACCACCCAGGATTACGCGATGCTATAAACCATTGCATTTTATGTAATGACCCAGTTTTACTTGGATTTTTTAAATAAGTTGAAATTTTCAAATCATAGTTTTAACATGATATCAGAGACATACAAACGATTAAATTATACCACTTTTATAAATTACAGTACTTACAAACTCAGTCAAATCAACTTCCGCAGTATAAATAATAATTGAAATTAAATTTTGAATAATTATTTTTCATTAGGCCCGATTCAGACAAAAATTTAAGGAAATTATAAAAGTGATTACTCTTTCAAACAGTAACTTTAAAAAAATATACTTTTCTTCACATAAAATAAAACTGCATTTAATAAACAAATGAAATCTTGGAAGTAAAGAAAAAAATAATATAAATTCAAACTTAACCACTTTAGTACTTTTTATATATTTTAGACCACTTTTCTCTAGAATACCTAATTCGGTTTAGAGTTTTAGAACAAGATGTTAACACTTTCACGTATTGTTAAAGAAGAAGGAGGGTAGTCACACACACGCTCATCTTTGGGTATATTTTATTTCAACCAATTAAGGAGCCTACAAAATTAAACAGCTGTTTCAGATTACATATTATGTGTGGCCTTTGTAATAGTATTAAGTCTTTGTTTCAATAAAACTAAACGCTACAAAATACATTTCTTATAATTTATAAAGCGTTCGGTTCTGTATAAAAAGTTACTGACCATAAGTCATGTTATAGTCTTAATGAATATTTATTAAAAAAGTTCATATAATCATATGGTTTACAAGATATCTTCATTTCATAGCTAAGTTTAATATGATAACTTACTTAATATTGTCTAAATGATATATAGTAGTAATAATGAAAATGTATATTTTTAAATTTACTTTCGATGCAATGAAAATTAATACTTATAAATATTAAAAATAGCAACATATAATTAAATATCCTCATTCACTGTTGGTTACTAGACATACATGCAAACATAATATTAATTAACATATAATTATGTTACTTAGTATAGATATTCATCCTTCCAAATAAGACCTGAACTTCCCTACAGCCGACACTACAGCCAAAGTTTCTTCCTTCGCTGAAGTTGTTTTATAGTATGAGGTCGTTGCATACTAGATAATATTCCTCTCTCTCTCGCTTCTTCTCAGAAAACAGTATGACTTCAAGACTTATATAACGTACATCAGATCGCAGGCATATTTCCCGACTGGAGTCGTTAGGTACACCAACATTTGATAGTCACATAAAGCGCTCTTGGTCTCCTAAAAGTCATTATCGTCTTTTTTTGTTTTTTTTTTGTTTTTGTTTTTTTTTTTTCATTTTAAGGGTTTGCTCTTATTGATAATATCCGTTAGGGTAGCAGCTTTAGTTTTTAAATGTATCACAAAACTACCTCACCAGCCACATTGACCAACAAACTGACGTATGTGACGTTTCGTAAGATGTTCTTCATGCTCTTTAATTGCTTTGTCCTGTATCGAACTCCTGAAATCAGTATACTTATGTGATTTCAATAGATTTGAATATCATGATGATAAAAATTAAAGATAACTATCACTAAAACACTCTTAAAATAAATATTTTTTTACAATAATTATTGATGGAACCAAAACACACCAAACAACGATCGTTCCTCTCAATTGTTTTGCTTAAAAAATGTAACTAACAGTTTTAAATAATTTGTAACAGTTAATAACAAATGAAAAAACCTGAAAGTAAAATCATTATATTAAGAAAGGTATTTATAAATTAAGAGGTTTTTTAATATTAGCTAGCCAATTACAGTGATATTATACAACAGCAAAAATTAAGAGGCTTCATTACACAATCCACAGTTAGACCCTTTCACTTCATTTCATTTTTCATTCAATCATTTCATAGTATGCGTATGAGTGTTATGTTTTTTTGTTTTAAATAATTTTAGTAAAATGCAATTTTTATTATAAATTAGTGGGACCATTAAACAGCTCCAGTATGGGGAAGTGAGATAAAATTATTTTATTACAGTGTAATAGATACAAAATGTTATAACGTATTACATGTATAACGTTTTGCAACACTCTGAACAGAATAAGTATATACAAATTAAAAAAATATAATTAATATTTATGTCTCCCTAAAAGCACTGTCTATAGATACTAATTATACTAAAATTTAAATGTAGTATGACTGTATGAGAACATGACTTAGTTATTAATTAGAATTGTTTTTCTATCAATTTGAGATGGTTCTAAGTGCAAGTAAAAGTAATATATAATATGTTTATATCGTTTTAAATAGTGACTGGTTTATTAACAATTATTTTAAAAACAAGTGATTAAAATAATATTTAAAATAAATCATTATATTAGAGGTGAAAACTTAAGTAAACTAAAATACAAATTAGCAAATTTCACTGAAAGCTAAAAGCACACACAATTTTTAAATAATCTCATTGAGGGCTTAAAAATGTAATCTTATCTTAAATCTTAGATAAAAGCTGCATTTTATTAAAAATACATAATGTACTGTAAGTACTTTGTGAAAATGTACAAGGTTCATTTAACATACTAAAAACTGAAAAACTATAAAACATGTTAGTTGATTTTACAACATCGTAACTACAACGTAGTTACCCAAATATACCTCTTGTTAAACGTAGTGTCAACACCAGTAATGTAGCAACATGAATACAAATGTCATTTTCAACAGCTGTGTTGGCCACATGTTGAATGGCGTCTATCTACTGGCTGGCAAGCTTCCATTTATCAACTCAAATAACCTATAAATAATATGTTTATGATGTAATTTAGTAGTAGCCCTTATAAAATGCACTAAGGTGCAGTAGTATGTAAAATAGTAACTCCTAGGCAAAAGTGTTTCCCGTTATTTCAAAGGGTAGATACATAATTATTCGTAACTTATTTATTTGTTTATTTGATAGTATAATAATTTTACAAAATTAGGTTGTATAATGTTAAATTATCGACTTATACAATTTTTCCAATGGAATATAATTTGATCAACAGGTTTTTCAATTAATTGTATAAAACTATAATAGTACAAAAATTAAATAGTACAGTTTAAATCAGCTAGAAAACTATGTAAGTTAAAATTAACACACAATAAAACCCTTTTCATCATTTAGACACTTCTATCGTACGATAAAGGCTCATAGATATAGATATATGAGAAAACTAATAAAAATATGCCTCGTAATTTAAATTGTATTACTATGAGCAAAGAAGTGGTTATAAAAAAAACATTTAAAAATTATATTCTAAGTGATCAAAAAATCTAATATGATGTGTAAAATAAATAATGTGATTAAATTGTTGTAAATTTTTAATTACGAAGTAAGTAAATTTACATTGTTGTACTCTTAAGAGGACAAAATCTAAATAATGTGTATTTAAACGGCATATACTTATGTATTCAATGTCTTTTATGGTATTTCCTTCAATAGTAGTGACATGTGTACTAGTGTTTACTTATGTATTCAATATCATATATGGTATTTCAATACTACTGACAAGTGCACCAAGTATCACTTATGTATTCAATATCTTAAATGGTATTACCTTCAATTGTAATGATAAGTATACTAGTTATTACTTATGTATTCAATGTCTTATATGGTATTTCCTTCAATAGTAGTGACAAGTGTACCAGGTATTAATTATGTATTCAATGTCTTTTATGGTATTTCCTTCAATAGTAGTGACATGTGTACCAGGTATTACTTATGTATCCAATGTCTTTTATGGTATTTCCTTCAATAGTAGTGACAAGTGTACCAGGTATTACTTATGTATTCAATGTCTTTTATGGTATTTCCTTCAATAGTAGTGACAAGTGTACCAGGTATTACTTATGTATTCAATGTATTTTATGGTATTTCCTTCAATAGTAGTGACAAGTGTACCAGGTATTACTTATGTTTTCAATGTCTTTTAAGGTATTTCCTTCAATAGTAGTGACATGTGTACTAGTGTTTACTTATGTATTCAATATCTTAAATGGTATTACCTTCAATTGTAATGATAAGTATACTAGTTATTACTTATGTATTCAATGTCTTATATGGTATTTCCTTCAATAGTAGTGACAAGTGTACCAGGTATTACTTATGTATTCAATGTATTTTATGGTATTTCCTTCAATAGTAGTGACAAGTGTACCAGGTATTACTTATGTATTCAATGTCTTTTATGGTATTTCCTTCAATAGTAGTGACATGTGTACTAGTGTTTACTTATGTATTCAATATCATATATGGTATTTCAATACTACTGACAAGTGCACCAAGTATCACTTATGTATTCAATATGTTAAATGGTATTACCTTCAATTGTAATGATAAGTATACTAGTTATTACTTATGTATTCAATGTCTTATATGGTATTTCCATCAATAGTAGTGACAAGTGTACCAGGTATTACTTATGTATTCAATGTCTTTTATGGTATTTCCTTCAATAGTAGTGACAAGTGTACCAGGTATTACTTATGTATTCAATGTCTTTTATGGTATTTCCTTCAATAGTAGTGACAAGTGTACCAGGTATTACTTATGTATTCAATGTCTTTTATGGTATTTCCTTCAATAGTAGTGACAAGTGTACCAGGTATTACTTATGTATTCAATGTCTTATATGTTATTGCCTTCAATAATAGTGACATGTGTACTAGTGTTTACTTATGTATTCAATATCATATATGGTATTTCAATACTACTGACAAGTGCACCAAGTATCACTTATGTATTCAATATCTTAAATGGTATTTCCTTCAATAGTAGTGACATGTGTACCAGGTATTACTTATGTATCCAATGTCTTTTATGGTATTTCCTTCAATAGTAGTGACAAGTGTACCAGGTATTACTTATGTATTCAATGTCTTTTATGGTATTTCCTTCAATAGTAGTGACAAGTGTACCAGGTATTACTTATGTATTCAATGTATTTTATGGTATTTCCTTCAATAGTAGTGACAAGTGTACCAGGTATTACTTATGTTTTCAATGTCTTTTAAGGTATTTCCTTCAATAGTAGTGACATGTGTACTAGTGTTTACTTATGTATTCAATATCTTAAATGGTATTACCTTCAATTGTAATGATAAGTATACTAGTTATTACTTATGTATTCAATGTCTTATATGGTATTTCCTTCAATAGTAGTGACAAGTGTACCAGGTATTACTTATGTATTCAATGTATTTTATGGTATTTCCTTCAATAGTAGTGACAAGTGTACCAGGTATTACTTATGTATTCAATGTCTTTTATGGTATTTCCTTCAATAGTAGTGACATGTGTACTAGTGTTTACTTATGTATTCAATATCATATATGGTATTTCAATACTACTGACAAGTGCACCAAGTATCACTTATGTATTCAATATGTTAAATGGTATTACCTTCAATTGTAATGATAAGTATACTAGTTATTACTTATGTATTCAATGTCTTATATGGTATTTCCATCAATAGTAGTGACAAGTGTACCAGGTATTACTTATGTATTCAATGTCTTTTATGGTATTTCCTTCAATAGTAGTGACAAGTGTACCAGGTATTACTTATGTATTCAATGTCTTTTATGGTATTTCCTTCAATAGTAGTGACAAGTGTACCAGGTATTACTTATGTATTCAATGTCTTTTATGGTATTTCCTTCAATAGTAGTGACAAGTGTACCAGGTATTACTTATGTATTCAATGTCTTTTATGGTATTTCCTTCAATAGTAGTGACATGTGTACTAGTGTTTACTTATGTATTCAATATCATATATGGTATTTCAATACTACTGACAAGTGCACCAAGTATCACTTATGTATTCAATATCTTAAATGGTATTACCTTCAATTGTAATGATAAGTATACTAGTTATTACTTATGTATTCAATGTCTTATATGGTATTTCCTTCAATAGTAGTGACAAGTGTACCAGGTATTACCTATGTATTCAATGTCTTTTATGGTATTTCCTTCAATAGTAGTGACAAGTGTACCAGGTATTACTTATGTATTCAATGTCTTATATGTTATTGCCTTCAATAATAGTGACATGTGTACTAGTGTTTACTTATGTATTCAATATCATATATGGTATTTCAATACTACTGACAAGTGCACCAAGTATCACTTATGTATTCAATATCTTAAATGGTATTACCTTCAATTGTAATGATAAGTATACTAGTTATTACTTATGTATTCAATGTCTTATATGGTATTTCCTTCAATAGTAGTGACAAGTGTACCAGGTATTACTTATGTATTCAATGTCTTTTATGGTATTTCCTTCAATAGTAGTGACAAGTGTACCAGGTATTACTTATGTATTCAATGTCTTTTATGGTATTTCCTTCAATAGTAGTGACAAGTGTACCAGGTATTACTTATGTATTCAATGTCTTTTATGGTATTTTTTCCTTCAATAGTAGTGACAATTGTACCAGGTATTACTTATGTATTCAATGTCTTTTATGGTATTTCCTTCAATAGTAGTGACAAGTGTACCAGGTATTACTTATGTATTCAATGTCTTTAATGGTATTTCCTTCAATAGTAGTGACAAGTGTACCAGGTATTACTTATGTATTCAATGTCTTTTATGGTATTTCCTTCAATAGTAGTGACAAGTGTACCAGGTATTACTTATGTATTCAATGTCTTATATGGTATTTCCTTCAATAGTAGTGACAAGTGTACCAGGTATTACTTATGTATTCAATGTCTTTTATGGTATTTCCTTCAATAGTAGTGACAAGTGTACCAGGTATTACTTATGTATTCAATGTCTTTTATGGTATTTCCTTCAATAGTAGTGACAAGTGTACTAGTTATAATAAAATTATACTTTTTTAAAGCTAGACAAAGGAGTAAGAGTAAGTCCAGTAAACGTTACACGTAGTTATCGAATGTTTTTCTGATCTTTCTATTACATTATTTAATGTTAAAAACTAAAAAACAAAATTTGATGATTTTTTTATAACTATCCCTCAATGCCCTTAATGCGCATTTTCGTTAACTATTTGACCATGCACAATAAAAAAATATTTTTTACTATTTATGTGTAAAATAGAATTATTATGTAGTACTTTTACGTATGAACTATAAATTTAAAAATTAATAAAATATAAAAATCTTTGTTCTATATTTATATTTACATTTATCATCTGCTAGTGTAGGATATACATGTCTCTAGCTACTGAGATAGTTGATGTTGGATAAGGAGGAAAGGGAAATTAAGGAGGTTAACTTTGTCTTTTTAATTTCATGCGTCGATAGTTCCAGCAAACTGGTGGACAAAAGTTTCACAACGCGCTTTTTTTTTGTAAAAAATTTATTAGGAAGTCTGTCCTTAGCCGTCTAATAAATTCATTGATATTATACACGTCTAATTACTGTGCATAGTCCCAGACGATTTATAAACAATAAATTTACTTTATTTTCAGTTTTATTCAGTAGTTTTTTTTTTTTTTTTTCGACAAAAGTGTGATAATGCTGTTTTATAATGTTGTAACTTGATATCCTGAGTAAATTATTTATTGAACTTATCCTTCAAATTAACCCATCCACTTCATTAACCTCAGCTTTATTGAAAGTATTTCTTCAAGATCATTATTCTAACTTTTTTTTCATTCATTTATTTATGCCTATCACTAATAAATAGGGTTTATGCCTATGGATTAGCTAGCATAAATAGAATCGGTGAGGCAGGTCTTTAATGGCTTGATGGATTGACCATAGCTTTGTGACAGGAGATCACTTGTTTTTTTTAATTTTTATTAATATCTAATAACTTTTTGAGTTTTTCCAAAACATAAAACGCAGTGTTTATAACATTTAAAATTTAAAAAATGGTAGCTGACAAAAAATCATACGATATATATATATATATATATATATTAAGTACTGATACTGTAAATTTATTTTGATTATTTCTGTTTTTAGATGTATTTAATAACGCTGTCATTAGATATTTTTGAAGTACAAGAACAAATATTAGTAAAGTTATTTGTTTCAAACCTGTTAAATAATTCGAGCCAGGTAGCACATCCATTATAAGACATTAAAAAAAGAATCATCATTTTATTATATTTATATAAAATACTTTGCTGAATTAACATATTCTATTTGAAAATGAACCTATCTTTCAGGCTATCAATACTGATAGTCTGTATTTTCAAAGCATATTAAATGCATCTAATTGATGATAATAATTCCAAAAGCTCATTCATTAACTTATTCAATGACACAAAGTAAATTAAAGACAGTAAAGTTCTTGAAAAAGAAGCCTTTAAATTTGTTCTGTTTATGAAATGATCCAATCCTTATTGGGTACAGACCTAATGTGCATTATATGGTTCGATGCTGAGTCAGGCATCGTGAGTACACAGACTTCCTCAGCAGCAAGGAAACATTCCTGATTTCCCAACGGGACCGAAGGGCAAATGTCATCTTATCGCGGACCTTTTGAATGTCTTGTTATTATTCTCTTGTTAAATCTAAGGATAAATTGGTAATGTTTGTATTAGAGGTCCACAATAGTTTGGAGATTTCAATTAATGCTTTAGGTAATTACATGTGAACGAATTGTTACTGATAACCTCAAGTTATTTATTTATTTATTTTTTTTTATTTAAGCTAAGTATTCGTCTAATATTAATTTTAATAGTTATCCCTATATTTTAGTTACACAAACACGGCATACTGTTCAAATTTAGTTACACAAATAAAATGTTCAGAGTGATCAAAATTACGTAGTTAGTTATTCTGGTTTGACATTAAAAATCAGAATAAAAGTTCGTTTAGTTAAATCAACATTAACACATTAACATTACATTAACACTCATTAGATAAACTGCAAACATTATTCTAAATTTTTCCAAAAAATAAAAAAGCCGCATCGCGTCTGCTTATAACAGGAATTCACCTCATAGCAATTAATTCTGCCTAAAATTTGCTTAGTGGTGTTTTAAATTTTTATGCAATTTTTTTATCAACAAAACAAACGTTGTTAGTATATATTAACTATTAATTAATTTAGTATATTATATTCTTTTATGACCGAATTTGTGGCCAAAGATTGTTAAGACATTATAATTTAAATTTAAACTAAATATTACAAACAAAGTATATATTGTTAAGTGTTATATATATATTTATTCTAGAGTGAAACAGATTGTTTGTGTTTTTAATATTGTTATTAAATATATACAAGATGGAAAACATATGGAAATGCTTTTACAATAACGTTACTTTTTCCATAGATAACTTGATAATTTTTTTTATAATGATCGTGTTACATAAAGTATAATTTTTGGTCTGAATAATTTACTTAAAACCGTTAAATAAAGTATAAATAATATTTTTCAAATTATTTACTTTGAAATTCAAATTACTGCTACTCTGGAAAAGATAAACCTTTTGAAGTCCGGTTTGCGGCAGTTAATTTCTTTTAAATAGACCTTTCATTTGATCCCAAATTTGACCTAGGCTTACGTTGAAAATTTTCGTTCAATTTCTCGTGGGCCGTCCCCTTGAAAAGATGAAATGTCACTAATGGCGTAAAAAAGTACGCTCTTTGTATCCATGATCAAATAGAAGATTTCAATTTTACAAGTGAAGTCATACAAAAGTCGTGAAAGCGTTCCCATATTTTTTCCATCCTGTTTAATTAACTAATATGCTTTATTAAAGTACTAAAATACATTTCCTGGTATGTAATTGTTAGATTTATGTGTTTACATATAGAAGGAATGACCGGAAAAAATGGGTTAAACTCTTCTTTGTAAATTTTTTTAACAAACCAAAATCTCATTAGTTAATGGAAAATTTAGTGAAAATTTAATTTCGCTTGATGGGTTTGGACAATTGTATTATAAATTAATCATTGAAAAATGTCACTGGTGTTGAAAGACGGAAAATGTTTAGTTAAAAGAAATAATCTGTTATTTTACACTATCTCAATTTACTGTAATCGAAGTGTTATACTCTTTTACGACAACAGTACTATTTCTACTAATAAAACAACTTTAAATTTTGCACAACTTGTTTAGATAACTACAGTTGTTAGTAAAAACTGTTCTACAAATAGAAGTTTTTATTACTGTACTTACATCGTAAGCACTTTGATTTACATCTCTCTTTAAGGATTTTTTTCTCTCGATTTTTTATTTCATATTTCAATATTAATATTTTTTCTTATTATATTTCAAATTTCGTATTCGCAGGTAACATTAGTAATTTTTTTAATAACTGAGCTAATATAATTAAAAATTTAATGATTTTAAGGTTGTAGATAAGCATTATTATTGGGATTAAATTCCTTGATAATTAATCCAAACACCCACGATAGTACTTGATTTGATGTCATTACGATGTGTCGTGTCCTTTGGGTGTGTCAGTATTATTAGGTATAGATTTTAAACTGCCTGTCATTTTAGCATAGGTAATTGGGTCCTTCCAGCTACACTATAGGATAGAGTGGGAGAGTTTAGAAGTGAAGTTTTTTTTTCACATAATTTAGATTTGTTATGCTTTCATTAAATAAAAAACTATATCTTAGATTGGTAAATGGTATGTATATTAGCAATCTTTTGAAACAAATATTCATGTAGCATTTTTCAAACGTAAACAAATACGTAAAGCAGCAAAATATACGTAAACTTCTCATATAAAAACCCGTAATTAAATTATTTTCCAAAATATGCTAATTACTGAATTTTTCAATAGACAGAAAAAGTCATAATGATAATTTATGATGAATTGTAAATTATTTAGTCAATTTGTAACTTTCTTTGTTCTCTTTTACATACTATTTAAAGAAGCAAACTTTAAATTTAAGTTCAATTTTTAAGCGTGTAATAATAAATTAAAGTATAAAAGTAGTAAATACTAGTGACAGAGACACTGAGGATAAAAATCAAATGCTTCAATTTCTTAGATGATATTTACAATATATATTAAAATAATTATATAGATTAATTATGAAATTATAATGTAAAAGTATTACCGTCTAAAAAAAACTTATTAATGGCCTTTGTTATGTTCAAACTGTAATATAATTAAAAGTAATAAGCCTTTTTATCTACAACCCGTAATGAATGTGAAACAAATGAACTGTATAGGGATTTTTGTGTATTGCAAGCAACCGTCAAACAATTAATGGCTAGGCCCACCGAAGGTAGGTGGTGCAATGGCACCGGACTCAGAAGGACACAGAACAACAACAACAAACACAAGTTATGTCCAAAATGCAGTTTTATTACTAAACAACTATTAAATTTAAAAAGCTAACAAATTAAATTTAATAAATTAAACAAAACATTGGAAAATAGCCTATTGCTCGTTTGTGGCTTTAGATAAAAAATGTTTAGGTTTAACCAACAATTAAATATGAAATTTTCAGAAAATGTAACAATATTAAAAAAGATGAAAGACAAATTAATTAATTAAGAACTAACAAAATATTAGAATGGCCTAATCAAAATATAAACATAAACTTTCAATAAAAACGTAAATTATAAAAATAAATAACAACAAACACTTACGTAACAAATAACAACTAACAAATACATGATTAAATATTAACAAAATCACACCCAACAATTAAGTAAACGATGGCAAATTAATTAATAAATACATAAAAACAAAATTTAATTAGCAGCTTAAATGGCCTCAGGAACTCAAAAGAACTTAATACTTAAGTTTAACCGATTTTTAACAGGAGAAAAAAAATTTTATTTAATAATTCCACCGAATCCTATGGGCTAGACAGGGCGGCTCCTAATTGGGCCGAATTGAGTAAAAGCCCCGGATAACACCGTTAACAATAAAATCTAATCACAACAACAAAAAATAAATTTAAAAAATAAAATCCGTCTCTCCTGTAAAAAAACTCTTCCTTTAACAAAAGTCAACATTAAAAGGTCCCACCCCATTCTCACGAACTTCAAAAGATATTCACTGCATCACAAAAAGTCAATGTCCCAGAAGAAGCCAAGAAGTAATAAGAGAGGAGGTCACCTGCAAGCAAAAGACTTTCCTGGAGGAAAATTTCTCACAATAGGGAAGGGGGGAATTAGGTGGCAGCCCCCTCTGGGCCGCACAGAAGTAAGACAGGCCCAGCTCGTAAGTACCGCAACTGTGACTCCAGGCACCATCATTCAGAAGAATGCCAGCAGGTGACCATTCGTCTCCCTCCGGAACCCTGGATTTTGGCTCCAGCCAACCATTATAGACGATAGCAGGCAGCAGTCTAATCATGGCTAACAAGACAGAACAACAAGGAACAACGAAAAGAAACACAGAGACACACAAACGAAAAACCACTTAGAGGAAGGCGGCTATCCAGGATGAATTGACTCTGTGCTATGGCACAGTATTTCCAATTTACATTTCACATATTTTAAAATATCAAAAATGGACCTAAATTCAGGCATGTGCCCTACTTTTTAAATATACACAAATACTATAGTAGTAAGAGTTAGTGGAGAATATATGTTAACAGTGAAATATTATGTAAACTGTAGTTGAAGAGAATCATCTGTAAGTTATCTGAAGTGTGATTTTATCCAACCATTGTTCCTATAAACTGTTAATTAAGTTTGTTAAACTCTTGTTCAACAATAGTGCTGTTTCCACCAGTAAAACAATATTAGATGGTGTTGATACTTGTTTAGATAACCGTAACTACTGAATATAAACTAATTTAGCTAAGAATGTTTTATCATTATTATCATTTATTTTCTGTCATTGATATATCATTTTAAGTACTTTTCTTTTTTAGATAAGCTCAACTTATTTAATTTTGTCGTATGGTTTACGATTCTATTTACACAATACATTTTTGTAATTTTTTTTTGTACAGCTATACAAATCTAATATAAAATTTTATTTCGTTCCATAGAATAAAAAAATTATAATTGTATGTAGACGTACAGTTGGTTGTTATACCATTTGTATATATTATTAGAAAATTGACTATGAGGTAAGAGAAGTAATAGTGAGATGGTAAATTAGCCCAGCTGTATGATGGAAGGTGAATGATGTATGATGGAAGGTGAATGATGTATGTGAATGATGTACGATGGAAGGTAAATGATGTATGTGAATGATGTATGATGGAAGGTGAATGATGCATGTGAATGATGTATGATGGAAGGTGAATGATGTATGTGAATGATGTATGATGGAAGGTGAATGATGTATGTGAATGATGTATGATGGAAGGTGAATGATGTATGATGGAAGGTGAATGATGTATAATGGAAGGTGAATGATGTATGATGGAAGGTGAATGATGTATGATGGAAGGTGAATGATGTATGATGGAAGGTGAATGATGTATGATGGAAGGTGAATGATGTATGATGGAAGGTGAATGATGTATGATGGAAGGTGAATGATGTATGTTGGAAGGCGAATGATGCATGATGGAAGGTGAATGATGTATGATGGAAGGTGAATGATGTATGATGGAAGGTGAATGATGTATGTGAATGATGTATGATGGAAGGTGAATGATGTATGATGGAAGGTGAATGATGTATGATGGAAGGTGAATGATATATGATGGAAGGTGAATGATGTATGTGAATGATGTATGATGGAAGGTGAATGATGTATGTGAATGATGTATGATGGAAGGTGAATGATCGAGGCTTTTATTTTAACTAATCCTTTATCTTTCCTCAGTTTTTCCAAGTTTTATATGGATATATTATTAGAAAATACAAAAGAGAATGAGTCATTTTTGCGTGAAGATTGGCATTTCAAGTTAGCCTATTTGTTATCTTAACATATTATGTTATACATGTTTCATTTCTCTTTCCACTTTTTCAGTGAGGTGAAATTACTCACAACTGTTTTAAAATTAGGTATCAATACATATCATAGACAAGCACTGAAAAAATCGAATTAAATGTTTCACAATTTGGGTACATAAAAACTTATATAAGAATTAACATATCTTTATTTAAAATTGTTCATTTTTAAAAATGCTCTGGTACATCACTAGTGTTTTTTTAATATTATTTTTTGCGTGTATGGCCTTTATAAGGAACTCTTCTAAAACAGTAAGTAAGAAATATGATGATAAGACAATTATCAGTATAAACAGCACCCTATTTCGTTGTTTAAACAAATAATACAAGTTCCTTGCCTCTGGTTATTTCCTACAGTTCAGTAACATTTTTATCATTCAATGGATATCATAATTTAGGTATCGGTTTACTTATGTATTGGTTTATTTATGTACGGTAGATTCACAAACAATCCTGTTTGTTCCCATTTCACTTTGTCTGGCAGTTTGAAGAGAACTCAATCTAATAATAGTTATGATTCAACTTCTGGACTTTACTCTTTATTTTTTATATTGTTATGTTGATTTTCTAGAAGGCTTATCTCTGGTCCAGTGATGTCCCATCCTGACATTTATCAACATATTTTCAAAATTTACACAAAGGAGTAAAAGAACATATTCTTCAAATAAATTGAAGCAAGTGAGGGAATTACACTAAAGCGGAAGTTGCTCCAAAATTTACACCCTAGAATGATAGTTACATAAACGTATACATAAATACGAGAATAATGGCTAATCTATTTATCAGTGCTCAACACTCTTAGTTTATGTACTCAGTCTGATTAAAGAGGAAACTAGCACGTTAGATCGATTGATTATCCACGTGGAATAACAGTTTCAGTGTTTTATTTATGGCATCGTTATATCAACGATTCTCTTGATTTATTCCCCTTATAAGGCTGTATCATAATCATTTCCTGTATATGTCATAGTTTGGAATCATATAAGTTATTAAATTCATGTGACAAACTGAAGATGTCCCTTTCTGAATTAATACCTAAATATTTTGCAAAAAAACCCAGACATATATTGCTGTCAATTTAATATTACTTGATTTTCTAAAAATGTTTGAATCCAAAAGATCATGTTGAAAGAACACCATTGTTCTATATGGTGGCAAGATTAACATATTTTTATGAGACTTATGACGCCTATAAATTCCCCTTCATTCTATGTTGAATTTATTTTGGTAAAATGCATTTATTTAAGTTTGTTTTAGGTGCCACAACTAAAATATGATGATACTCCTTAAAAATATGATAGAAGCCATAGTGAAGCTGCGAAAGTATATATGTGAACCAAAATTTTAATACTGTCTAAATCTTTCTCCTCTACAATAAATTCTAAATACAAACTGATAGCAACATTACACTTCTATTTGATCAAACCTTCTTTTGGGTCATTTGGAAGTATGTATACCGGCGGTTTGATTTCGTCAAAACTGGCTTTTATTAATTTATCTTTTTTAGTTTTAGTTTTCAGTTAAATTGAATATCGTAAATGTTATTTATAAACAACAGATTTTTCGTTATAAAATAAGTAGCTTTTAACATTACAATTTATATTTTATTATTGTCTATAAACTACTTTAGCTAAATCACGTTTTTTAGATACATTACTTTTGTTCAATTAATTAGACTACATGGTTACCACAAGTCAGTACCAGTTGTAAAAACATTACTAATATTAAGAATCTTGATCGTCAACTCACAAATCAGAACAGTCGTCAATTGTTAAAAAAAAATTGAACTTTTATAAATTTGAACTATTTTTATTAGTGAGTATTCTATGATACTCACTAGTAAAGAGTCGGCACTAGTGGCGCAGTGCTGTGACCCAGCTACTTGGGGACAAAGTGTTTGGGAGATTGTAGGCGATAAGTTCTATCATCGGTCCTCTTAATACCAGCATGGCGTCCACTCAATGGTTGCCATCGACGTGGACACTACTAGAGAAGTCTGGGGTGTCCATGTTGGATGGTAGTCAAGGTTCAGATGCTGTTTAGGGAAGAGAACTGAGTGTCAGATTTGTCAGTTAGCTGAAAATCAGACCAACACTACGTGGTTCGGATTCCACGTAAAGCTGTAGGTCCCATGGTTGCCCTGACTATTGGGCTATTAATAAATAGTTCTTTCTGAGCTAAGTCAAACTCAGATAGTAACAATAAGTACACTCGTTCTTCTTGACTCATCACACTCATTCGCCAAAATCTTGACAATCGGCGTCTTAAGAATAGATAAATAAATAAAAAAATTTAAAAAAGATATAAAATATATTCGAACAAACAACGATGTTTAACATTAGTTATGTAACTTTGGTGAGCCTTTGAGAAATCACCAAGGCCGTTACTAAGACTTTGTATTCCCCCTTCACTGTTTTTCCCCTCTTACTTTCTGTCCTTTTAGGGTCATATTGAAATCAAACATTAAAATTCTAAAAAGCACATAACATAAAATACTGATTTTAGTGAATGATTTACTAAGGAAGGAAGTGTTTTGTTGAAATATGAAGTAATAATTAGTTTATTTATTAGATATCACTACCTAACCAGACGTGTTTCGCTACTTGAAAGAAAGATAAAATGAAATGTTTTTAATAACAAACGTACCAATATTGGTTTATTTTAAGAACTTTTACCATCCCCCATAACTCCCACTCAAATTACCTGACTTACACTTGTATTTCTATCAGTGCTATGATCAGAAATAAAGTGTATTATTAATTTTTCAGTTTTTAAAGTAAAGTTCTTAATATAAACATTAACCTTTCCGTAAGAAATAAAAGGACTTACTATGAAGGACGATTAGACGGAGGAGCCTAGACGTCCATGGTGATCAAAACCCTTTACTTTTCATATTCGATCTGCTAAAATCCGTATTCGAGTGTCGACTCTCTAACGTATAGGGAAGTTAGAGAACGTGCGATACCTAAGCGATGCCTTTCCTTTTAGATATCATCGATCTTGTCAGCTACTCTAACTATACTACAGCTATTGTTATTGTTGGAATTTAATTGAATTTTTTTATTTACATATGATTTTGACAGTTCTAATTTTATATTATTCATTGATTATTCAATTAGCTACT
Source organism: Stictocephala bisonia (assembly GCA_035578905.1). Taxonomy (NCBI): domain Eukaryota; kingdom Metazoa; phylum Arthropoda; class Insecta; order Hemiptera; family Membracidae; genus Stictocephala; species Stictocephala bisonia. Next base: position 81,779 of record JAQJVL010000952.1, on the reverse strand, counting down.
AAACTTATTATAATAATTTATAAACCAATAGTGTACTAATTTTTTGGTTTCATATATATAATAATGAAGGAATTTAATTGAAGTTTTTACAATAACATATAATTTTGACATTTCTAATTTTACACCATACATTGATTATATATTACCCTATTGAACTTATTAGTATATTTCTTAAACAATAGTGTCTCATCTTGATGGTTATAATTATAATAATTTTGGGAATTAAATTGAAATCGTTATATTTAGTAGGATATTGACAGTTCTAAGACAAAATTAGTTATTGACTATGTTATTCTATAATGAACTTATTATCCTATTTTATATAACCATATTTAAACATTTTGTTGGTTATAAATATAATTATTCTAGGAATTTAATTGAAATTTTTATATTTAGGTATGATTTTAACAGTTCTTATTTTACATTATTTATTAATTATACAATTAGCTTTTAAATTTATTATAATACTTTATAAAAACAACATTGTAACAAAAGCATATATATATAGTGTGGGAATTTAATTTAAATATTAATATTTACATATAGGTAATGTTGTTGGTTCTACGTTTCAATGCGTAATTTATTGCATATATAATTACATATCGAACTTTTTAGTCTATTTTTTAAATACATATTGTCTCATTTTGATGGTAATGTTATAATAATTTGGGAAATTGAACTTAAATTTACATATGATTTTGACAGTTCTACTTTTCCAAAATATATTGAATATATAATTGAATTGAACTTATTGAAGTCTATTGAAATTATTTTAATATTTTATAAAACAATATTGACATCTTGCTCTGGTATCTGACAAGGTGCACAGGCTTACAAAGATTTAAAAATCACTTTCATTTTGATCCCTGAATATCAAAAGCACTATTTAATAACAGTGAAATTGTAAAATATTCGGATTCAGTAGGGTATACAAGACTAAGGTGTGTCTTAACGCAATCGTCTAAAATGTCCAACTATCTTTGTATACACTGTCAAATACTTAAATAGTGAATACATTTGTAATTGATTTAGTGTATTTGGAAGTTGGCGATGGCAAACAGAGACACTTCTACTGTTGACAGTGGCTGGTATATGGGTTCTGTGGTTAGTTTGGCTCTTGTGTGGTCAGAGATGCAGTAGTTGTGTGGTTTGGGAACTTTAGTTAACAAGCGGTACAGTTCATGAAGTTTCAAGTGGTATTCTTTTATGTAGCACTACATTTAGTTAACATAAATTAGATAGGTTAAATTAATTACACTCAATCTACTTGGATAAATATCATTTAAGATTATTTAAATAGCAATAGTTCATAAAACTTACATAAATCGATTACTGTATGGCTGTATCTTTAAATTAGTTAAAGAAAACATAATCCAGTCAATTATTTTTGTAACTAAATACTGGTAATAATTGGCAGTAGGTTTTATATTTTGTTATAAATAAATAACGTTTTACGAAGAATTGGGTAAGATTTGTAAATCAACCAAAGTATATATATTGAGAGTATTTTGTTTATGGATTAGTTAATATTTAATTTTGTGTTTTATAAATAATATAATTTAAACATTGATAATTACTTAACGCATTTTACAGCTTCCAATCATGTTTTTTTCTTATTATGACATGTACTTTGCTTTGTTGAAGATGGAAATCAGTTTCTAATTCTCTGTAATAAGTGTTAGGTGAGTCTTTATCTATTTATACGTCATAATAGTACTGGTAATTTAATTAATTTTTAATTAACTATAATTACCAGTATACTCACTCCAGTCTTTTGGATTGTTAATCACAACTAATAGAAAAAAACAATATCAGATAGAAATATATCTTAAGCAATGCGTAGCGACACTTAGTTACAAGAAAGGAACATTTTAATATTGATTCTATCAATCATGTATAGAGACTAATATATACATGATTGGAAAAAATTTTAGAAACACTTTCACAACAATATTATTTTTTCCATAGATAGTTTTTTTTTTTTTAATAAGTGTATTCCATTCCAACAATTACTTAAAAAATTAAATTATTAAATTGTCAATAGAAAAATTTATTGTTTTTGTAAAAAGCGTTTTCATATTTTGTCCACCCTTTATATATACATATCGTATGGTTTATTAATTTTAAAAAGCTGTGATGTGTAATTCGGATGAAGATCCCAAAGTCATGACATTAATAGTTTAAAAAAAAAAAAATTAAAAATAGAGTGATCTCCTGTCACAAAGCACAGTCCAATCCATCGAGCCATTTAAAACCTGCTTCACTGATTCTGTTTAAGCTGGCTAATCCCTCCGTAAAAGAACACAGGGAACACTCTGAAATTATGAGATACATTGTTTGGATAGAGTCCCTGCAATGTACTATAGATATTAAGAATTCAGGAGAAAACAGATTTTCTGTTGCTTGATTACTTTTTTAAAGTAATGTTTGATACACAACACGACTTCGAAGCATGAGTCGGCGCTCCGGCTGAGTCCGGAAACATGTTTGATTCCTCGGATGTCGGGATGACACCTCAAGCCTCCCCTTATTGTCCAGCATCTTGAGGAAGTTAAGGCAGGTCGTCACTGGACATGTAACCTCCGTAGCGAACTATAGACCTAACGGCTTCTGGACCCAATATATTATCCACACATAACCGAGTAAATACATGGTCCAGCCACTCAGTCCTTGCAGGCCTATCACAGATTATTATATTTAAAACGAGCCAACAAAATTTTTCAACTTGCTATAAAAAGTCTGTTTTCTTAGATCTTTTGTATAGAATCTAATCTCACTTTGTTTGATTGTAATAGTTTTTTTTTTTTTTTTTACTTTTTTAACAAGACGTTGGAAACACTTATATCTTTATCATGCTTGAGGTTTACTGTGTTATTGAACCACTCCTTTTTTTTTATTAGGTTGTCAAAGATGACCTTAGTACGAAATGTTTTTTCAACAGATAAGGTTTTAAAGAAAAGCTTTAACCAAATCGCTTTAATTTGCAAGATATTATAAAGTATTAATGTGTAATAATTTTAATTGTTAAAATTGAAGAATCACAAACTCTATGATAAACTCTGTAGTTCTGTATTTGTAAAAATAGATATTTTTATCAAAATTATGTCGTAACTACAAACAAAGTGCTGAATCATAATCAGTTGAAAAAGTAAATACGAGGCTCAATAATTATAAACCTCAAATCCCTAAATACTCGGACCAAGATAATCGCTAACAGACCTGTATCAGAATCGTATAAAATGCGATCCAGTTATAGTATATTGCAAACTAAACTAGAAAATTTTTATTTGTACTCCTATGTGTTGATTGAATTTTAGTTTATCCTTGCCTAACAACAAAATATTTTGTTTTTGTTGTTGCAATGTCAGCAGATTGCTCAGCAGTTTTGATACTTTGCTACTCCGACTGTCACGCAGTTTGTTTCTTTAAATGTAGTTTTATCTTATAACATTATATATTTTGTATATCATTTCATGTCTGTAAATACGCTGAAGAGAAGGATGAATCGGATGGGTAGACATACACATAAGCTAAAGAGATAACTATATACTTGGACAGATGAAGAGAATGATAGTAAATTTTAGATTCTCTAAAATCTGAAGAAAATATATTAAACTAAATCTTATTTACTTTTATATGACCACATCCAATAAACGGTTGCTAACAAATAATACAGTTTATAATTATAGTCTTCTCTTTTCAATCAAATTGTTTATAAACATCGTACATGAGTTTCACCTAACGTTGTATAAAGCAGTGGAATGCACTCCAATATACTGTGATGAAACTGTGTGATGGCTATTTCAAACACATTACCCACAGAGATATTGGCCACACGATATGGGACTCACCAATATCGGATGCCTGTGACGTTTGCTTACAGCTACTCTGTCATCAGTAGTTGACAATCCAGATATTGGAAGGGCTTTGAGCTATATGACATACCATGCCAGCTGCGGTAGAGGTCTTCCTATTGACTATTGTAAAGGCTGTATATATTAACTTGTATTAGTAATGCTGTGAAAATATATTTACTCGTTATCTTAAGTAGATATATTATTATTTTATAATATTTCAACTATGCCATTTATTATTACCAATAGGGTAATAGCGTAGTAGAACTTGTATAGTAAATTTTTTGGCTGATTTTATTTTCATAATAGAAACGATTATTGCAAAGCTAAGAAACAAGAATATGATCGTTTTTTCAGTGGAAAGGCCAGAAAAATTACAAGATGGGGGAAAACGGGAAGGCATTTCTTCAAAAATATAGTTATGCTGGTACTGAAATTGTGCAGACTTTTGTCCTGATTATGAATATGACAAGTTCTTTGCAATCGAACCACTATTTAGAACGTTAGCATTTAATGTGCCGGTTTCAGTAAGGTTATAAATGTTGTAGGATAAGGCTAGGTTGGATATTGATTGGTTTGTTTACGTTTAATTTGGGGTTGTAAGGCAAGATAGGTTAACTTGTGTTAATCTAACATAACGTAACCATACCTAACACAACACAACGAAAACTAATGCAAGCTAATGAAACCTAAGATAACTTAACTAAACATAACACAACCTAAAAAAAACCTAATATAAACTAAAAACTTTACTAATAACTAAAGATTCCGGTAACGACCGCGCCAAAATGTTATCTACAATATTTACATCAACAAACGTTTCACCCAATCTGTGATGTATTATCATCAGTGATATCTCCTCAGTGAGTCTCAGAGATACCGCTAACGATGCTACTTCACAGCATGGGTGAAACGTTTGGTGATGTAAATCTTGATGTGGTGGTTACGGGAATCTTTATTTATTAAAAATCACACCGGCCCCTTAAGCCTACTAAATAAAATAAAAAACTTTACATAATCGAACCTAACATTAAACAACCAATCCTAACATAGCCTTAAAAAACCTAACATAACCTAATCAAACATGACATAACCCAACCTATGAACACCCCCTCCCCCCCCCCAACAGATAGGATACCCTCATCCTAATAGAACGTATCCTTACTGAAATCGGTAGATTTCCAGTGCTAACGTGCTTAATAGTGGTTCAATTGTAAAAACCTTGACATAATCATGATTAGGTAAGAATTCCACACAGTTCGTGCAGGTGTAGCCTTGCTTTACCTCACAGACACACACACACACACACACACACACACACACACACACACACACACACACACACACACACACACACACACACACACACACACACACACACACACACACACACACACAGCTAATAAAAAAAGAACATTTACAGTATCTTATCTATTTATCAACTATGAAAATACATTTCAGCCAAAAACTTATGAAGGCTACTGGTCAATATAATAATCATATAGACAATTCGCAGGAATGGTCGCTCAGTGGATAAGATTTCAGACTGCGGAGACATGGTCCAAGGTCCGAATCTCCAGTGAGGCAATTGAATAAAATTGGTACTTCACTCATTGAATAAAATTTGACGCACAGGTCTGTAGGCCCATGTCAACTGATGAAAGAAGTTTTTTTTAATATTAAAAAGAAAAGAATAATATTCAATAATAAGGCAATTATGTTTAAGTTTTCTGCAATGCTAAAGTTTATACTATAAAAAGATTATACTATAAAAAGTAGTTATTTTTTTTTTTTTTTAAAGAAAACTCTGTTGTAAAATAAATTGTATCTACATTATTTACAAGAAAATATTAAACATATAATTTTATCGAACTAATGTTTTGAAATAAACTATGGATGGTGAACTATTTAATTGCTTTTATCAGTCAAACTCCTTAACGTACTAGTATCAACCAGTAACTGTAAGTTTAAACAGCCATTGACTGCAGTGGGCAAGGTCTACCAACTCTGTCAATTACTAAGGCGTGGTCTTGTGGTTTGTGGCTTGGTAGAGTTCTATGTGGGTTTGCACTCAAATGTAAGTTTGCAGTGTTGTTTGCCATGCAGTTTGTAGACACAGAAATATGTGGTTATGGTAAGTTGATTCCATGTTTATCCTCCTTGACATTACAAAATTACTAAGATTATTTAATAAACAAATATTATGTATGAAAGTAAGGCATAGCTAACTGTAAACTTAGCTAAATCAAATGATTAGTAGCTTATTACTAATTACAGTGCAACTACTAAAATACTTTTTTTTTTAATCAAATTCTTAAGTATTCTATGTCTATTGGAATTCCCTATGCTCGTCACTGGTCGAAATTCCTCACCGAAGAGTGCAGAGTTACTCTGTACTAACAACATTTATCCCAGTATATCCAAGCTCACTTTGCTATTGCCAAAACCTATCAAAGGCTCTGCAAACCTTTACCTAGGACCTAAAAACACGTTTAACACGATTCTGCAGAAGTTATTGCTACTTGGAGTAACCTCTATGCAACAGGCTTCCCTTGCCTAAACACAATGTTACAAAACATACTTCTAAATCACATCAGACTGGTTTTAATCACTTGCATATCTCAGTCTGCCGATCAATATTATTAAAAATTTAACAAATATTCAACAAACTAAGTCACGAACGAATAACTCTCCTCTTAGTTCAAGTTGTAATAATTTCATTTTTATTAGTGTTATTTACCCGCCCGTCCGTACACGTACAGTGGTATTGTATTGTTGTAAATACGTCAAAAAATCCTCGACAATTTACAACTTATATTATTCTAATACAATGTTAAACAAACTAACATATACATAAAAAGCAACGTTATTTTCATGCTTTTTCTAAAGCTCATTATTTAACTCATGGAATAAATTTTCTACAATAAATCATAAACGTATTTATTGTATTATTTTTTCAAAAGAAACGAATCTATTAGAGTTTTAACAGTTATTTAGAGTATAAAAATCTTTTTTAATTCATACCAAAATTTTATTAACAATTCTTAATATTCTAACTCGAAATATATTCAATTATTATTTCTTTTTCACATTAAATACATTAAAAATACTAACTTATATAACAAGTTTAGTAGAATTAAACTAATAATGTTTAAGTTGGTTGGTTTGACAAGTTAGGTAATATAACAAAACTAGAGCTCATAAAGTTTAGGTAATCGTGTTGTTATCATTAGAAATATAACTGTGGCTAGGCCTTTGGGAAATCAACAAGATCTCATTATCGTTGTTTCCTTGTATTTTCGTCGTACTTTCCATAACTGTCATGTTGGTATGAAATGAGGGATACAATGTATTATGTACAATACACAATACGGAACAGAGATAGTTTTACATCATTACTAGTGGATAATAAATAGCTGTATATAATTTTAATATAATTCAATGGCTGATCCCTTATTACAAAAACTTTACTATCTATTAATATAATTATGCCGTAATATATCAAAATACCAAAAGTAACATTTTTGTAAATAAATCATTTTCAGGACCTTTACCGTTAATCCACTACCAGTACTTTGGTTAGGTTATGATAGGTTTGTTTAAGATTTTTATGTTAGGTTATGTTAGGTTTAGTTATGTGATGTTATATTTGGTTTGGTTATTAACATTACGCCTAAGTTATATGTATGGTAGTGAATTGACAGAAATGATCCGATTATTATATCAATACGATAAACAGGTTACACTCATCTGGACAAAATTAACGCAGTACTTAACACCTACTTTATTATACCTCTCTACGATATGAGTTACGATTTGCCCCACTGGAAAAAAAATATATTAATGTGAAAATAGGAAGCAAAAACAAAGCTTAACATCTATTTTTTCCAATTTTTAATAAGCATAAATTGCATTTAAATACTACCATGTTAAACAAAATTAAAATAGGGAATTCATTTTAAACCAACAAAATGTAATCCTAAAACTACCTTACCTACTATTTCGTAATCAGCGTTCCCCCTCTTGTTCGTATGACTCTTGTAGCCAACGTATTCCCTCTCACATCTCAGGTTACTGAAGGTGGATTTGCTTCCTAATAGGGTGCCGTGAATGTTCTACAGGATTAAGGTCCAGAATTTTGTAATGGCTACTCTAGAAAGGGAGACTCACGTGAGTCTCCCTTTCTAGAGTATCTTAATTAGCTTGTCACTGCTGCAGCACTTATATTGCACCTTATTCATTTGTATACCGAATGAGAACCATATCCTTAATAAACACTTTCATATATTAACAGGACTTTAAAAACTGCTACCGTCATCTGATTGACACCTTTACCGTAACAATTATAAACTGAATTCATCCAACTAAAAATTAGTATATAGGGCACATATATGAATAAAAATGTACTGTATAAGTAATCTCATTATGCAATAGTAGGGTCCATTAAAATGAATTGAAACATTTACATAGTCTAAGAGGATGTACCAAGAGGCTTTTTAACAAGAAGTTTAAAATAATATGGTTTTGGTATTCATGATTCAATTTAGTGTGGTAACCTAGACAATTTACAACTTATATTCTTTTAATACAATGTAAAATAAACTAACAAATACATAAAAAGCAACATTACTTTCATACTTTTCCTAAAGCCCATTTAACTCATGGAATAAATAGTCTTCAATAAGGCATAAATGTAATTTTTTCACAATAAATGAATCTATTAGAGATTTAACAGTTATTTACAGTATAAAAATTTGAAAAAAAATCCTAGCAAAATGTTATTAACATTTATTAATATTCTAACTACAAATATATACAATAATACTAGTTTCTTTTTCACATTAAATTACTTAAAAGCACAAACTTATATAACAAGTTTTGTAGAATTAAACTAATAAAGTTGAAGTTGGTTGGTTTGACAAGTTAGATAATATAACAAAACTAGAGCTCATACAGTACATGGCGTGGTACATCTGAGTGGCTGGTCATTCAAATCTTAATATAATATTCGCATTAAATAACTGTACAATTTAATAAAATGATTATGGAATATAAGTACAAACTGTACAAATGTACAAAATACAAAAATGTACTACAATATAAGTACAGTATTCACAAATACATTACAATACATACTATTAGATTTGTGAATTTTGTACTTGTATTTTAATACATTTGTGTATTTTGTACTTATATTTTAATATATTTCTGTTGTTCACTTGTACTGTGTTTTATTTCCTAAACGATAGTTGGCCATATCTAAACCACTGTGTTTCTTCTCGGACATGTCTTTAAAGTCAAATTTAAAATATCACATATTGGTCCACCTAACCCAGTTTTCACATACTAATTTTGTGTTAAATCCACGTACACAGAAGAATGGCCGTTATCACTGCAATATATTTATAAATATGAGTACATATGAAAAAAAATATTCTCTTACATAAATATTATTTAATTCTGTAGGTTAATGATTTCTTGGATGATGAATAACCACGATACGCCTCATCTCATACCAGCAAATCTAATACCTAAGTACTCTTCAAATATTAATTCAAAACCAACTAACACATCGGTTAATGCATCATTTTTCCCCAACGTATTTCAAATGATTAGTGAGAATAGAATGCTCTCCGTAAGTTCACAAATTTAACTATAGTTAGTGGAAAGCTCAACTCCTTCATCGGGTCCCTCTTCTAACGATCTCTGACCGCTTATAATTAGATGACGGTTCATTAACTTGTCCACTGACCAAAGCCTCACAAAGGTCATTAATTGGATTTGGAACTTTAGTGAATGAGACAGATTTGTATAACAGAATATTTCCTCTCGGATTGATGATTATTAACAGTTAAATATTTCAAGTAACTTATTTAACGTTAACTTTGTTAAACTGGTGAGTTAAAATATTACTCATTTTTCAAGAAATAAAAATTTACTAGTTTTCCCTTTATCAGTTCTAGCCAAATATGGACAACTATTTGCACTGTAGCTTTGATTTTATAATTTTAATTTATTTAATAAATTAAAAAAGTTATAAATACTATTTTTTGTTTAATTTTATTTATAAGTAAGTATAGATTTACTGAAGAAATATTTAGTTGTTATTATGCTATAACCTTATATGTATTGAATGAGGGAATCTGATAAATATAATATTGTGTATACGACACAAAATAATTATACAACGATCCTGACGTACAAACTTTCATTTGGTATGGAAAAACAATTGTAATAAATCTGTCAATTTCCTTGGATAACTTTGTGTTCCTTTTAAATTAAGAAGTCACATATTTTACCTCAGTTTATCCTCTTATGCCATTTTGCAGTATCGAATTCTCTGATCATCCCACCAAGTATTATATATCATTAGAATATGTTTTCTCTCATCAACTTAAAAAACCAGAACATATGTTTATAAAATATGTAAAATAAAATAGATTGACAAGTATATATCTATTTTATTTTAATACTCAGGCCATATTTGTTAAACTCGCTTTGCTCGTTGGGGGCTTCGCCCCCAAACCCCCTTGGCGCGAACCTTTGTCCAGATTGTAAACTTTGTGGTACATTCTTCCTTCGACTTTGAATGAGAGTCCACTAGGATGACGGTACCCACCAGACACCCCTAGTGCACAGAAGGCAAACAGGTCGTTGTATGCTCTGGCTCGTTCTAGGAAATGACAATTAGTATAAAACGGTGCGTCCAAAGGAGGTAGATTAAGAATATTATATGTTCCCTCACCACAGCAACACTTTTTTCTGTCTTTCTCTTCCTCAAACCGTCGAGCATGACAGTACGAACACTTGTAAATTTCATCTTCCCAAATACATACTTTACGGAGTTTAAATGAACTAATGCCATTTAAATTGTAGTCTCTTCAGTACGCCATTGGACCTTGTTCACCAATCTTCCGAGCGTGTCTCATGTTGGAAAATGAGGGATTCTTCAATCGAAAAGCCTCTACTCTCTGGCAGGAAGCTCCAGGATTCTGATCGTTATAACGTCGAACAGCTTCTCGGTTGATCTCGGGATGCTGGTCAGTGTAACGTCTTACAGCACCTCTATTTATCTGAGGTTTATTTTTACTGTATCTTTTTTTGCATCTGTAAGCTGTTCCTGTCGAGTACTTATCAAGCTCTTGGGACGTCCTCGCTTAACCTTTTTAGGTCTGCCAGGCATTTTGCTTAATAATGGCCTGGTCGAAGGAGAAATGTCTTTTAATGGTGATAACACTACCACAGGCATCAATTTTAACTTAACATCGACATAAGACTCCTGCGAGTCTACATTAGATGTATAGATTGGTTCATATAATTGGTTTGGAGGGCCATCAATTCGCGGTTCTTCAGGGACAATAGTAAGGTCTTGTGTGGCAGTTTTTCCCAAAGTCAGCTGAGTTATGGTGAACTGTCTTGCAACTCCATCCAGAGCTGCATTCGACTACATCAAACTGGCCAGTGAAAAGTAGCTGTCACACAGAAATAGGCGGGCCAGATTATTACCATCATTGGACAAATCAAAATGGCGCTTTTCATTCACTGGATGTGGATAAAACAGATACAGCAGTTCATTTACACTCCAAAAGGAGACAGTAACTGTTTGACCCGTGAAAAGGAATCCGATATCTTTTTGATTTGCAGCCAATATGTCTTGTAATTTTTCAGTAAGTGACGAAACAGTGTCATGCTAATCATCTTTCGTTAGGAGATAAAGTGCATCGTAAATGTGCTCTAGTTGTAACAGAGAAACTGACTGATTCAAAACATGAATGACTGATGGTAATTCTTCTGGAAATAAGTAACGCCCATAGCCAATACAAATCTCACTACGCATATTTTATAAATGCGATCACCACTCATAAGGATTGAATCGATTGCATTTGTCGAAAAATGTCCACCAAGAATTTTCCATGCAAGGGCACAAGCAGAATTAGCCACACACTGAGCATTTCTACTCCATGTGAAGAGTTCATTGTTGCCCTGATGAAAGGACCCCTCGGTAACACAAAAATAAAATCTGTTGATGAGAAGCCATCGTAGAGAGTTAAAATGTAAAATTACAATTAAAGTAAATGGAGAGGAAGAAATTGGAAACAAAAAATAATATAAAGTCTCGAAAACAATTAGTAGAAATTTGTGATTGATTACTAATCACAATAAAAACGTATTAAATTTAAGAAACGGGAGAATAAACCAAGAGTATGTTGAAAAATAGAAGATTCTTATCTAGAATAAACGATTCAGTTTTCAATAGGGCAGAAAGCCAAACAATTGAACAGTTCAGTACTGAAGGTAATTCAGTAGGGTGTCAGACTGAGGCATGGAAAGTGGCGTCATCCTTATATAACCTCGGTGGGACTTGTTTCAATCGACTGAGGGCCGTTCTAACAACCGTTCTAAAAACGTTTCTCGCAGACGCTTGAGCGACTCGTTTCAATCGACAAAGGCCCGGTTTACCAACTGTTCTAAAAACGTTTATCGCAGCCGCTGGAGGGTGCCTAAACTAACAAACAAATTCCGAAAATACAGCGTAAAACTATGATTGGCCTTTAGGCAACAAAAATGAATACAAACTGTTTTTATATATAGTTTAACTGTCCGTAAAGTTTTGTACACAATTTGAATACGTGTGAATAAGTGAGTAACATATTTTTGACAAAACTCAACTTTACCTAATTTTTGTGAAGGAATGTATTATATATAAAGCATTTAAGTATATAATTTAAATATTCTATTAGATGTTGTCCAAACTAAATTTTACAGCTTTAGTAAAAAAAACTTCAACTCTGCAAACAGGTCGGCATTTTCAAGTCAACCATTTTGATTTTTTTTAGGTTATGAAAAGTTACAAATCATATTTTATAGCAGTTTTCGTAACAAAGTAGTTAAGTTAAATAGTGTGTACGGGTTTTAGGTTCTTAAATTATCGTAATACAGCAATAAAATACGAAAAACCTAACAAAAATAGAATTTTTTAAACGAAAAATGAAATTTGATGATTTTTTGCATAGTTAATATCAGAAATACCTAAAAATTACTTCTTAACAAAATTGTAGGAAATTTAATTACAAATCTGAAGTATGCTGTCACCAATTCAAAATTCCCGTCCGCCATTTCAGATGATAACGGGTGATTATCCGTTGATCACAGGGGGCTTCCAATATGATCTGGGGGGGGGGGGGTTCTATCGAAGATGATCATAATAAATTACCTTAGTTTTTTATTTGATACTATCTAAGTTGATAACGGAAGCACGTATTCAAATTTATAAACTTTTTGTGAGGAAACGATTGAATATACCACAAAAGGTTTACGACACATTTCGTACAGAATTGAATTGTTAGTTTGAATATTTCATTAGGTGTTATCCAACTAAATATTACAGATTCTGTCAAACAAAAATCTCAACTGTGCAAATAGGTAAGCGTATTTTCGTCAGCCATTATGATTTTTTTTTTATGAAAAGTGCAAACTCCAATTGTATAGCATTTTAGTAACAGGAAATGTTAGGGTAAATAGTATGTAAGGTTTTAGGTTTCTGGCTTCTTTTATTATGATTAAATAGGACGATCTCTTCCAAAAAATCACTTGTTTTCGACAAAACTTAACTTTACTGACTTTTTGCGAGGAAACTATAGTATGTACCTTTTGTGGTACATAGATTTTTGTATGTACATTACATTTTTTGTACAGCATCTAATTTTTAGGTTGAAAATTTCATTAGATGCTATCTAAACTAAATGTTACAGCTCCAGTAAGACAAAAACTTCAAGTCTGCAAACAGTACATCAATTTCACGTAAGCCATTTTGAATTTTTTCTAGGTTATAAACAGTGAAAAATCAAAGTTTATAGCAGTTTGATAACAAAGTTCTAAAACTCTAAAAGTAAATAACGTGTAGGATTTTAAGTTTTTAGCACCTTTAAATCATGCTTAAATGGGAGGAACTATTCTAAAAAAATCACGTGTTTTCGTAAGAACTCTAGTTTCCCGACTTTTTCTGAGGAAACTATTGTATATAGCACAAAAACATACAGGACACTTTTTGTGCAGAATTTTATTGTCAATTTTAATATGTCATTTGGTGTTAAGTAAACTAAAAATTAAAGTTTCAGTAAAACAAAAACCTCAACTCTGCAAAAAGATAAACGTTTTCACATCAGTCATTTTGGATTTTTTCTAGGTTATGGACAGTGCAAAATCGAATTTAATAATAGTTTTGATAACAAATTAGTAAATTTAAGTAGTGTGTAGGTGTTTAAGTTCTTAAATTATCGTTATAATGCAGTAAAATACGAAAAACAAAACAAAAATAACATTTTTTGAACGAAATGTGAAAATTAACGATTTTTTGCGTAGTTATTATCAAAAATACAAAAAAATGTTACATGACCAAAATTGTAGGAAATTTAATTGCAAATCTGGAATATGCTGTCAGATTTGTTCTACAACCAACGGTTTGCCCACAATTAAGCCGTTAGTAAAACTCTGCACACAATTCAAATTTCCCGTCCGCCATTTTGATTTTTTTGGAGGGTTAAAAATTAAAAATTTTTAATTTTCGGAATTTTCCCGTCGGTTGCTCGGCAAAAGCTACAAGTGTGCCAAATTTCAAGTTTCTAGCTCATCTGGAAGTGGGTTAGAATTTGTATACGTGAGTCAGTGAGTCAGTGAGTTACACATGCGGCTATATAGATATTAGACTCATCAGACCTTAGTAATAGAAATGCAGAATAATTAGTACTATTCTTCCTGTAAAATTATGGATTAATATAATTGATCAGAACTTACCCAGATAAGCTCCCCCCAGAATATCAAATGTTGCAGTTCATCAAATAATATCTCTATTTTCCCAAATCTGACTACATATTGTATTACTGTTGCAAGAGCTACAATCATAACTGTGTGGTCTAAAATAGCATAGTTAAAGACTGGTATCTGTACATGGTTTTGAAATGTGTCTAAATGGTTTCTGCAAAAACATCACCGAAGATAACGGGAAATTTGATTAAGATGTTTTAATCTGGTTAGATTTAAAAAAAAAAAAAAAGAAAGCAAAACAAGGATGCTTGAACGTATGATGAATTAGTAACAAAAATTAGACACATATTGGATGACCTTTTTTGCAGTATTTTTGGATCTTAAAATCAAATATTTAGTAGTTAGTTCTAAAAAAAAACTAAAATAACAAAAATTATTATATATGTATTTATTTTCATGCAAGTTATGTGAGTTTGATAAATATTTTAAATTTTTGTAAGAAATCCATCTCTTAATTTAGTGAAAAAACTTATGCGTAAGTATTTAATTAGAGTTTAAATATTTTTTTTGTTAACACTACGTACTATCAAAAAAGTGACAGCATTGATTGGATTGGTTTTATTTAACGATACAATATTGGTATGACGTAAGGAAATGTATACAATATTTTTTTGTACAATTAGAAGTTCATTTCTTTTTAAGAACAGTGGGGTACATTCATATTCACTAAAAAATGGTTTCATAAATTACGTATATGAATTAATAAAAAATATCTTAATACTAAATACAAAAAAGTATCAATACCACTGTACCTGTATAATAGGAAAGCGAGTGTGTCAGAACCACTTTACGTGTGGGGGTAGGTTTTATAAAACGGGACAAACTTAACTTAACCTTATATAGACTTACACCTTACCAAACCTACTCCAACCTATTCTAACCTAACCTAAACTTACCTATCATAACCTTACCTTACCTCAACTATTCTAACGTAGCTTAACCTATCCTAACCTAACATTAATCATCCTAACCCTAACCTTACCTATACGACCCTAACCTAACCTAATCTTACCTTACCTATTTTATCAGCCCACCTTTATCATACAAATTTAATGTTACGTCCACCTTGATCTTTTTCAACACATTTTACGCTCATACTATTAAAAACATACACCATCTTATCCTCCTTTGTTTATTTCAACTCCCACACACACCGACACCCTACCATCTTACCCACTAGCCTTATTTAGCCAACTACAAGGATACCAATAGCAATGTGACCATATTTAACGATTTAGAGCCATGTGAACTGTTTAGTCATTTGGAAATTGTATAATTTAATATAGAGAAAATTAAGGATTGCTTTTCATTGTCCTTATTACAAGTAATCAGGACAATTTTTCTTAAAATTGTTAGATATTTAAAAAAAATATATACATTTGTTAAACTATAGGCAGTGCCTATATTTTTATCTACAGAGCCAATATATCCTATGGATAACTACAAACATACATATAATATTTTATGTAAATACACTTATTTATTTAATAAGAATTATTTAAATTAATAAAGATATTTAACATATCTGTACAACGGTATTAGTTAGCACAAATTTACGGATTTAAATTTTATTTAGTCATTTTAATCAACAAAATTAAATAAATATAACAATGTATAACAATGAGTATTTTAAATTTATTAAAGGTATATAACATCAATGTTCTGGGTAGCTATAATTTTTTTCTGATTCATAAATAGGAAGCAGAAAAATCACACTTTTCATTCAGACATCTTAAATTTCCTTATTTTAATAACATTATAAAAAATTGTTTTACAATAATTTAGTTTGTTTTTAATAGTTATATGTTAATAAATTAAGATATTTGTCTTGACACCACACTTATAATGTAATTTAACACAGAAAAAATTTACAGGACAAAGAGGAGTACGTAATAAAACAAGTATTTAAGGATTTTTCCTTATTTTGCTTGAGGATGGATTACATTGTTAGATATGCTTCCAGTTCATAAAGTAGTTTATGGTTAAATAAATATAAAATGAAACCAGATGAAACGTTATTGACATCAGATAGTTTAAACCTGTTGGCCACTATTTTGTTATTATTTATCTTGTCTATATTACTAAAAGAAATAAACGAATCCAGAATGATAATACAACGAATTAATTTGTACATTGTACGTTATTTCATTTGTACATTAATCACTTTATTTCAAGGCTTTTAATATAAAGCAATTCTACAACTAACAACATTTTAGGTTTTCAGACCAATATATTTTGTCCATATTTTTCATAGTAATTTGTCACTGCACACCAAAATTGACTTCTTCCCATAAAATCCTAAAAATGTAAAATTTTCATACTAACACAAATATTATAAAAACCAATAAAAATAAACCTGCAAATAGGAACACACTTTACAGTAACAAAATGCAATATATAAAAAATAAAATGAATTAAAAAATTGAACAATACAAATATATATATATTTGCTGACAATAAGCTCAAGCAAAAGCAATCATTTTATCAAAGTTGTTTTTTAATAGTATTTGTATGGTCAAAGATACAGCAAGCCGAGAGAATGACAAGCAACCTCACTCAGACTTTGAAAAGTTTTTCCTCAGAAAGTTCCCCCAAAAGTTACCTCTATGACCGCAACCAACCCCAGTCACACTTTCATTTTAGCGTTTTATTATCTAACCTTGTTTTCCAACTTCTCCAAAGTGCTTTTACCGAAATGGGCCATTTCAAATTGTTTCACTCATAAAAGTTTGTATACTGTTTCAACTTTGGCCTACACATATTCTTGCTTTTAATAAATTTTATATGAATAATATTTTAACGTTTTCAAACTACAAATATCTATCCTGTAAAAATTAACGTTTAGTTAAGGTATTATTATGTAATATATTATTATATTATAGTATATTATGTAATTATATAATATAACATCAGCAAAACATTTATGCTTCCTACAACTATTGTTATTTAACCATCTAATCATTTTTCTTAAATTCTGTGAGTTTAAACCTAAATAATTTACGTTCATTAGCATATTTTTATGAAAATTATATTATGAAATAAATCGCATAGATTTTGTTGTATTATATTGCTGTATATATACAGTAAAGATATGAAACTGATTTCCTACAAGTCAATATTAACAACAATGATACAGGACTAAGAATTTGATTAGTAACTTAGTGGAAATTCAAATTTATAAAAAAGGGAGCATATATGTACACTTGAAAACTCCATTATATAATGTGGAATCCAATATGCTTTCATAAGGTACACGTAAAACAATTTTGTTTTTGTAGTACATGGTTATTTCAGGATTCGAAAAGAATTAAGAGTACATTGATTATATAGACCCCTTTCATTTGTGAATAGCAAGCAAAATTATGTTTGTTGTAAGTATCATGATTCTACTATACACTGAAAAAATTATTTCTCCTTAAAATTCTTTAGATCCGGAGTTAAAAAAAAAAATACGAAAACATATCAAGGACACCCATTATGAAGGTAACATTTGTATCATCGCCTAAAACGTCACAGTTTTAAAAGAGAACTAATTTTCTATTGAAATCTTCAATAGGTAATAATTACTGTTTGACTTTTAGTCAAGATTGTATTACAAAAACAATTACCAAAACTAAATCTAGTGTAAAATAAACCACTAAATCGTTTTGTTTTTTTCCCTTCTATTCATAGATTTACCTTTTCAGAGAAATTTCTTCAAGTACTGTATGTAAGAAAATATTGTGACAGTCCCAGCTCATGTGAGGTTATTGTCTTCCATATTTACAGATCCAACTTCAGCCCTTGTTTGGCGTTATTTTTCATATCCTCTCACCAACAAGCTTTCATAAAAAGCCCCTTATTGGAAACCAATAAAGGATATATACCCGATCATAAAAATTCATCTTCTCTCTTACTTGAAAACATTGGTACTATCACTTATTCGTTAAAATAAATTGGTATTCACTAAGTGTTTTTTGTTTTTTCTTATAAAAACAGTCGGCACTGGTGGCGCAGTGCTGTAACCCTGCTACTTGGGGAAAAAGTGTTTAGGAGATTGTAGGCATTAGGTTCCATGCTCGGTCCTCTTAATACCGAGACGGCGTCCGTTCAATGGTTGCCATTGACGTGGACACTACTAGAGAAGTCTGGGGTGTCCATGTTGAATAGTAGTCAAGGTTCGGATGTTGTGTACGGAAGAGAACTGAGTGTCAGAATTGTCAGTTCTCTAATTCTGTAATCTACACCTGACAACACGATTACTAGACTTATTACTTTACTTTGGCCTCATTACTTCTATGCTTTGCTTCCGTAACTATTACTAATTTACTTGACTCCATCCAATGGCATCAAACCCTCATAAGTAACTAATATATATTTTAAAATTAAAAACTCACGGTACTCACTTACTTTCTTTATTTGAATAATCTATTTTTATTTTTCACTGTTATAGGAATATGTCTTCTTTTTTATAATGATTTTTTCTATGTAATAGTCAGTATCTAACGAATTATTATTATTTTTTTTATTTAGTATAGAATATACATTTTTGTTATTTTTTTTCTAATAATAAATTATATGCAAGTACCTTTCTAAGTTAATTTGTCTGATCAAATTGTAAAGTAATGTTCATTTGACTAGTTTTACGCACAGGCATAAAAAGGCCTATGTAAAACTTTATTTTCCGATATATTAAATTGTTTAACTTAAACCTTTGTAACTTAAAAAGGGAAATAAATTGATTTTCTTTCTTTCTTTCTTTCTTTCAGTTAGCTGAAAATCAGACCAACACTACGTGCTTCGGATTCCACGTTAAACTGCAGGTCCCATAGTTGCCCTGGCTATTGGGCTATTAATAAATTGTCCTTTCTGAGCTAAGTCGAACTCAGATGGTAACAATGACTATACTCGTTCATATGCACTCATCGCACTCATTCGCCCCTGTCTCTACGATCGGCGTGTTAGAGATTAATAATAATGAATATAAATAGTTAACTATTACAATATGAAAGATTTAATGTTAAGTGCTATTAGTAAAATTATTATTAGTATTATTTATTAGTATGGCTACAATACAGTGTTTCTTATAGTACCAAACAAATAAAATTTCACTTAATATGGGGTACGGGAGTAACTGAAATAAGTTTTTGAACCTTGAAATCTGCCAGTTATTCATTGTTGTTTAGTGTGTTTTGTCAAGTAAACTTGACTAACTAACTAATTATACCAACACAAGAAGAAGTAGTTTAAATAATTCTTTCTTTGGTTAAATAAAAGTGTGATGCACTAAATATATTGAGATGAGACTATGAACCGACTGAAATTGGGCATTTGTATATAAATTTTCAGCGTGTTATCTTTTGAATAAAAACCTATTTTAGTTTATTTCTTTAAATTTATTGAGTTTGACAAACACGTGAAGATGTCAAATAAAATGTTATGCGTCAACTATTTTTTTAAATTGAGATCAGCGTCTCGTTTCTCTTATCTGTTTTATATTTTCCTTTGAGATCATGCTGGACCCCACATCTAATAGATTACATCGTCACTGAAAACACACAAAACTGCGCACACTATTTAATTACTTATGATGTTATCCATGCTACATAAATCATCCAACAGCCAAGGTGATATTATTTAATTGTTTATATTACAATGTTACATTATTCACTTAATACTATTCTATAAAAGCAGTACAAACAACACTATAGCCAAATATCTAATTTACCTGGAGGAATTTATTTTATTACTAAGCCAGAGGCCGTTTTGAGCATAGTATTTAAATTTCTTGAGGAACTGTGGTTCAAACCCCTTTTGAAAATGAAGGTAGACTATTTGGAACTCGGATCCTAGATCCTTTAATTTGTATGCAAAATACTAACTACTAGGCTATACAAATAGAAGTTTAATAGTATATTTCATAACAAGAGTGGAAAGTGGGGGTTTGCATGTTCGAGACCATATGTTTGAAGTGCGAGACTTGTCGAGCACTTCAATTGGTCGAGAACATACAAAACACTTTCACTCAAGTTTTGAACGATACTTTTCACTACACTACGGAATAAAAACAGGTGTTGTTGACTGTGGAAAATTTTCGGTTGTAACAATGTTACTTTCGGTAGTAAACAATAGACAGCTGTTGAAAATATGATGTTTTGCAGGTTGTAAACACATAACGAAAACAGCTAAACTCATAGTAGTGTAGTGAAAAATAAATTAAATGATAAGAAAAACTATTTAAATAGTCTTTGCCTATAACTATAGGGTAATCTTCACTTAAATAATAGTCCGCTAATAGGACAAAAAAATTTGACTGCACGGCATCACTTCTACATTCATTAAACAATGAGGATGTGAATTAGGATCAAGTGACGTTTTGAAAGTGAGTTAAATTTGTTTATAAAACGTGTATTCTCAACTACTATATAATTTATGATTAGTTTTTTATTTCATTGCATATTCCTATAAAATCCAATAGTAAGTTTTATAATTCAAAAATTATTCATTTACTAGGTTTTTGACAAAATTCAACCTGAAACTGCAAAATATCGAATCTATGCACAACTATTATCAAGAAAAGCCCGTTCATATCAGTTCTTATAGGTTCACACCTATTTTTGAGTTTTTAAATTCATAATTAAATTCACAGATCAAGTACACCTATTTATATTCATTTATTCATTCATTATTAATTTATAACTTTCCAATCGTAGAGGTATGGGAGAATATGAGGTGTGAATGAGTGTGATGAGTTTAGATGAACGAGTATAGTCATTGTTACTACCTGAGTTTCACTTAGCTTAGAAAAGACTATTTATTAATAGGCCAATAGCCAGGGCAACTATGGGACCTACAGCTTTACGTGGAATCCGAACCACATAGTGTTGGTCTGATTTTCAGCTAATTATAGATAATGCACGTATATTAATAAGGCTAACTTAATAGGATATTACATACATGATTTAATATGTAATTTATTTCGTATATAATTTACTAATACCTTAAACATTTGTAACAAATAATAATATAGAATTTCAACGGTAGTACAGTATTTACCTGAAAATTCTTAATTTTAAGCAACTTACAATGATGCATCCTTATAAATATAAATTCTACTTATTGTTGTTAATGTTGTTGTTGAAGTTTCCTGATAAAACTAATTAGATGACAAGAATAATGTTATGTATTGTGATATTATGAGTATTCATGTTCTAAGTAGTCCTGTTGTATATAATTTCCTGACTAAATTCAATCAAATATTTCTATTTAATTAAAAACGATATAATATAGTTTAAAACTGTTGCTAAAAAAAATAATAATGGTATATCGAGCTGGAGTATCCGAACTAATGTTCTGGTGTTCGATACTAACGACGTCAATAATTTATTTAAGCACAACGAACTTGACTGAATTACTCAAAAACTATACTACTTTGATTTGAATAAATATAGTAAATCAATAATAAAAACAGAAGAAAAAGTGTAAAAACTTTATTTTCTATTTTACAAAAACTGTTTGATAAAGTTTTTGTTGTATAATATAATATTAACAATCACCATTTAATATTTTTTACTTATAATTCAATCAAATTACATTTTATAACCACGAAAGTGATTGCTGTCATAAGTCAAAAATTATTTTTCTGAATTTAATACTTTATACCATAGAGTCAAAGTGTGTTTGCATTTCTTACAATATTTGCCAAATGTTCTTTGCGAGTCAAATTGCCGCTACTAAAGGCAGAGTTTGAATAAAGTAAGGAAAGAAAGTTTACGGGTTACTGTGGTGTGAAAATAAAAAGGAAAGGCTTTCGTTCTTCATAACACAATCAACAATATATCTGGAGAAATGTTTTTTTACCAACCTATTTTCGTGGAATTTTTTATAAAAATATATACAACTATAAGTATCTTATATGATACAATTCAATGCAAATTATTTTTGTAAAATTTTAAAAGGTTCACAACTCTGAAAATGTAATTTATCATGTAGTGTCACAAAGTAATTACCGTTTTCATCCTGATAAAGCAAAAATATAAGAAAAAGTTTGCATTTCCTGAATATTTGCTGAATTGTTTTTGTCAGTCACATTGCTGCCACTAAAGCCACAGTTTGAAAGGCTAGGAGGCAGGAGGGGGTTACCTTATGCATTGTTGTGCTGCAAACATAAAAAAAGGATGGCGTTTCTTTTTCTCCTACACTTCTATACCATTGTTACGGAAACTCCACTACATTTATATTTGTGCACGTGGCCTACTGTGTCTGTACAATCCAAAGTTACCA
Source organism: Stictocephala bisonia (assembly GCA_035578905.1). Taxonomy (NCBI): domain Eukaryota; kingdom Metazoa; phylum Arthropoda; class Insecta; order Hemiptera; family Membracidae; genus Stictocephala; species Stictocephala bisonia. The sequence goes on along the minus strand of JAQJVL010000952.1, from coordinate 58,839 downwards.
AATTAATTACTTAGATCCAACTAGCATGACAGGAATACAGTTCGTGAAACTTAATAAAAAATATACCTTAAGACTAAAATATTTTATTTTTGAAATTTGTTAAGGATGGAGTATCATATGAGGGAGACAAAGGTAGTTGGACATTTGCCATCATTACGTGAAAATTACCAATCACGACGTTTCGATTTGGTGAACCCCATACCTTTTTCAAGTGCTAAAAACTAAATTACATCTACCCAAACATGCTATAAAACTACGTTCTTAAACTAATAACATAATTAAAATTATAACATGTTTGGGTAGATGTAATTTAGTTTTTAGCACTTGAAAAAGGTTTGGGTTTTACCAAATCGAAACGTCGTGATTGGTAATTTTCACGTAATGATGGCAGATGTCCAACTACCTTTGTCTCCCTCATAAAATATTTTATATTCTTAATACTAATTATCTGTATGACTATTAATATTATTTATTTAACTGAGTTAAGTTTAAATTTTTTTATGAATAGGAGTAATTTGATGCTTAAATTATTTCGGTGTGTTCGTAAACACGTAAAATGTCAGTGGCATTTGTCTTATTTTTTAAAAAGGTAAGTCTCACCTTGTTAAAATGTTTTATTTGTTAATTAACCTATGGTATATAACAATCGTAAATTTGTTGATATCTGCAGTTTAACTAAATCTGTACAATATTTTGGAATTTTATTTGTTTTATAAAGCTCCACATGGTTGAGAACAATGAAATTTGGCATAAATAAAATATGGTTTATTTAAAATGTTATTAAACATAAGATTTACTTTTAATGATTGTCAATTAGTAAATGAAAATTTAAATCATGAAATAATTTATAATTTGAAAACTTATCATAATATATACAAAACAAAGATGAGCATATGAAGAAACTTAAAAATCTAGTGTACTTATTGTTTAATGGTTTTCCGAAATGAGTAAAACATACTTTGAAAATGTAAATAATTTACAAGCTCAATAGAAAACTTACGAAAAGTGAAGAATAGAAACATATTTCATAACAAAAGTCAACAATGTTTGTACATTGTAATGTCCAAAAGAGTCTTAACAATATGTATTTATTACTTCAGCTTATATTGAAGAGCCCAATATATATTATTATTTGGGTGTATAGAATAGATCATTAAATATTTACTTTACGAAGGGCCAAATAATTACTAATTAAATAAGTTCTTATATTTTGATGAATACTTTTCAATGTATTACTATTCAAATATACGTTAGACCTTTAATATTTTAAATAATATGTAATACATTTATTTCTCATAATGGTACAAAATATTTAAATAATTGTAAAAAGAGAAATTTAATAGCCACTTTATTCAGTAGTGTGGCCATATTTTACGTAAGGCTACAGACAGGACAGTACACTGGCTTATAGGCCCTTGTCTTGGGTGTCTCTAAACAACCCCTTTATACTCATGTACACCACTAATAGCACTTCATTGACACAATGGAGGACATTACCAATATAATTTGACCTCTGGCCACAGAGAGGGTCGTGCACTAGCTTATAGGCCCTTGTCTTGGGTGTCTCTCAACAACCCTTCATACTCATGTACACCACTAATAGCACTTCATTGACACAATGGAGGACATTACCAATATAATTTGACCTCTGGCCACAGAGAGGGTCGTGCACTAGCTTATAGGCCCTTGTCTTGTGTGTCTCTAAACAACCCCTTCATACTCATGTACACCACTAATAGCACTTCATTGACACAATGGAGGACATTACCAATATAATTTGACCTCTGGCCACAGAGAGGGTCGTGCACTAGCTTATAGGCCCTTGTCTTGGGTGTCTCTCAACAACCCTTCATACTCATGTACACTACTAATAGAACTTCATTGACACAATGGAGGGCTTTACCAATATAATTTGACCTCCGGCCAAGAGAGGGTCGTGCACTGGCTTATAGGCCCTTGTCTTGGGTGTCTCTAAACAACCCCTTCATACTCATGTACACCACTAATAACACTTCATTGACACAATGGAGTGCATTACCAATATAATTTTACCTTCGGCTACAGAGAGGGTGGTTCACTAGCTTAAAGGCCCTTGTCTTGGGTGCCTCTTAACATAAAATAACCTTTCATCCTTAAGTACACGACTAATAGCACTTGATTTACTCAATGAAGGGCATTATTAATAGCACGTATGTATGACAACCAGACTTATTTAACTTATATCTACCTTTTTAATATTCTTTCGTTACGTATATTCCATTCCTGTGACTCTTTTCTATCACCTTGTAATCCTCTATATGTTGATAAATTAGCTAAGTATGTTTTATATAAGAAAGGGTTTTTCTTATCATAGCTGGGCTACACAGAAGAACGTCGGGTAGAAATAACTAAATAAGGTCTCTATGAAATCAAGGGTTGTCATAGATTCTGTATAAATATATACTAACAACAATTTTAGCACAAAACGAAAGGAAGAACTCATACAGACCTCTGTCAGAATAAAGAAGTCTATTTACCATGCTCCTTCAAAAAATGTGGCCTAAATTGTTTTATAAATCACTACTATAAAACATAAAATACGTTAAATAAAATATATACTATATTGGGAATTACATCCAATGTTTAGGAGTGAAAATGTAATTTAATTAAACCTGCTTGTTTTACCAGCAATACAACAGTTTCTCTTTAGATAAATGGACAACAAGTACATAATTAGAAATAAACCAATGCAAACCATTCGAAATATGCAGGATTTTTTAATTCATACTGTACTAGTAAAAAGTACACTCAAGCTTGTACATCAAACCAGTTCTGATTGTTTACTACTATATAATATTATTGTACTTGAATATGTATACATACTTTAAACAAAATATTGGTTTCATGCTTTGAAACAATTAATAAATGCCGTTCTAAATAACGATTTCGGATAATTTAAAGGTTAACACATCTAACCATTCACAGTTTTATCTGGAACGCCCTTAAAGATGACAAATGGGTCTGTTTGGGTTTCATAATGGCGCCAACACTATTCATGGTTTCCAGCGTTGTTAACAGCTTCGATCTTCTGTTTGAATATTGTGAAAGGTAATTTTTAAACAGTTAACTTTTTTTAAATCCTCAATTAGGAACGATTCAATCATACTTTTCTAGTCTCGTCTAAATTATTATATATTCAATATGAGTTTACAGCGTGCAGGTTCAGTGGCTACAGTTTCAGGTTACAGAATGATCTAGGTTCCAGGCTTGAATCCGTTTTAAAATGATCGGCTATTCCTTGTTAGTTATTAAAATTAAATTTACTGTTCGTTTGAAGTCTCGAATCAGATTTCCGTTACGAATGTTAGTTTCTTAATTGTGAATTGGGAGAAAGGAATATTTAAGGTTTTTAAATACTTTAAATATTCATCTTATATAAGCTGTTTTTATTGGCAACAGTTCGATCAAATGTCAATAAACCAAACACAATGTTGAGTGACAAAACAATTCTTTGCAATCTTTAATCTGAACTTAACTATAGTTCCATAAATTTTGATATATAAAAACTTAATTTTATTAAATTAATGATTTGGTCATCAGTTTTAAGATAAAATTATTTTAAATCAACAAACATGCTTTGTATCAGTTCTTCTAGGGTTGATTTTAAGCACTTAAATCACTTGATAGAAAGAGAAACAACATGAATGTGTGCCTTTTATGCATTCAGTTGAAGTGAGAACTGCATTGTATGGTCCAAAATTACAGGGTGGGCAAAGAGAATGCTTAACTTTACAACACTCTGACTGTGTTCGGAATAATCGACAAGTGTCTGAGAAGAAAGTCAATGGAGCCTTTGATGTAGTCTGTTTCATGCATGGTCTAGTATGTAGCGTCCTGTTCGACAAGCCAGAATACAAAATGTGTGCGTCAAAGTGACATGATATGAAACGGAATTACAGAAACGATTTTACCTGTTGGAATTATAACAACTCGTTATTAATATGTGTATTTGTGACATTTAGTATTAGGTTTAATTATTTAATTAGTTTCGTTTATTTTTCATTTTAGATACAATAAGTTTTGCAAAAGGTGCTTACAAAGATGAGTACACTATATCAAAATATTATATACTTAATTAAATAAACATTTACTACAAATTCACAAATTAAAACCCATATTTTTAGCCTGTAATAAATAGTAAGAGTACTGATTGAAACAATAAATAAGCAAATTATAGGTTTTTATATACTTCATAACACAGCTTAGGTACAATGAAAAATTGAATACCATGCTCAAATGACTACAACTCATCATTTATGCTTCTAGTTATTAAATTCAATACATCAGTTTACAGTTCGTTTATGATGGAAGGGAACGTGCAAATTTTGCTACTAATAAATAAAATTTAAGATAGTACACCCCGCTTTATTGTCATGCCATAATTATAACAATGTTTACTTATTTATAAGTAAATCAATTGTAAGGAATCTGATTACAATACCATGAATTAGAAAATTAGAAATCTTTTTGAAACTGCGAGTCACACCGAAACCAAAATATCCATCGCAAGGATCTGCTTGGGTTAAATTATAATGTGGAGTCACGTAGAACGATGCATTCCTTCGATTATTTACACCTTTGGGCGGGATTCTTCAGCAAACCCTAACACAGTTCGGGAGGAAACTAAGATTTTATTTAACATAGTATCAATATATATATCTCACAAAGGTAAGTCGAAATGGAGGACTTGTATCAAATCTGTACTCTTCCGTTCATATGGAGCAGCTGTACTGCTGTCTAAAAATTGAATGGTTTAGTCGATGCCAGGGAACGAGTGAATAAATGAAAGATCCGATGCAGATAGAAGTTCAATGCTGAAATAGATGCAGTTACCATCAACAATCCCTAAAAAAGTGTGAAAAAAGCTTAATTTATTAATGGAACGTGTTTAAATGCGATATTAAGGAGATTTAAGTTTTAAATTTTCGTAGATCCATAAACAAAACAGATTTTAACTTAACTTAAAATTACTGAAAAACCATCAAAAGAGGTTAGAAACATTCGTAACGTATATAATAATATATTTTATGTCTCGAGTGAGGCCAGTTGATTATAATACTTGAAATATCAAATTATAAAACAATTTAGTTTCTAGAAATATTATTTATATATTATATTGTAGTTTATCATCATAAGCAATGTTTTTCATTTTCCTGATGCATACTTTATTTCAAAAGTTTGGAAGGCCTGATACAGGCAGATTATTTTTATGTATGATAAGTTATTTTAATTTAATTGTAAAATATCTAAAACGTGTCTCCGTCCCATCAATGTGTTTAACCTATGTAAGAAAGTAAATCTATAGCCCAGATACATCCAACTTGACATTGTTCTTTGTCAAACTTGGGTCAGCAAATAATTTAATAAGAGATACCATTTCAAAGTGGTCAGAGATCGTCGATTTATTAATTTCAAAAATAAATCTCTTCTAGTCCTGATTGTACTGTTTATTCTAAAGTATCGTTATAACAAAAAAGGTTAATTATTCTCACTGATACTACGGGTCCTGAAAGATCGTTCATCAAACTTTTTCATTATCAATTAACACAATTTATACATTGTAGTGTATTTTTTTATTCTATTGCCTTTTTATACTTTTTAGGTAAATTTTAAAATATCTTCTCATCATACATTACTTTCTTAAAAAATCTAAACATTAAAACAATTAATATTTTTTATAAAACGGGTATATACTTATTTTATTTATTTGAAGTCTAGTAAAATTTGAACGCTTTTAGAGCTATCTAAAATCAAAATATAAAAATCAAGTTATTTAATGATGTAATATTAACAAACCGTTTAAATAAAGTTTATGTCATAACTTAATATAGATATATACACATTGTAACAATGAAACTTATAATTTGTTGATAGCTATAATAAGGGTTCTTTTATGTTAAAGTAAATGTAAAACATTATTATTCATGTTTGATCATGAATTAACCAAGAATAAATTAAAATCAAGAAACATATTTTCAAAAAAATGTTAAACATATAGTGTTACGGTTTTCAATTTATTTGAATTATTTAAATTGCATTTTCAGTTCAATCACACCATTATATTAAGTTTAAATTATATTTCGAAGCCATTTCCTTTATTATAATCATCAGTACATACTTTAATTTTAAATGTCCTCAAACTAATTTCGTTTAGTATTTTACTTTTGTATCAGTCTGTATTCATTATACAAAACATGGAGCAGATGAAATTCACGTCCGTAGGTTACAGTCATAAGTTATGACTACATCTTCACTATTATCATCAACAGTCCTGCGCAAACACTTGAGTTTTACATTCTAATATGTAAGTTGGTTAATGAGTAGTTTTATTACATTCTGTAGAAGAAATGCTTTAATTAGATAGTATATTATTAGTCAGATAATAAATTAACAAGTTTTTGCCTATGTAATATGCCGTAGGGGTGAGCAAGTCATGTAAGTAAAGTCATATACAGTATTTCAAATTTAATTAACAGTAATTTTCAATAAATGTTTGCATTAATATCAGCATTAATATTTAAACTAAATAAATTGTATATATTGTGAATGCATACAGTTAACACTTTTCTTGTTAATCTAGCAACATTTAAAAATCTAAAATGTTTCAACTCAAGATATAAAAGTATATAATTTAAGTTTATCTTAAACTTCTCATTACTAAAAGGACTATTATTTTATTCCAAATATAATATAAACAATCAATAAACTATGATTAGTAAATATAAATTCAGTAACATTGCATGTAACGACTCTACGTGTGTTGGTAGTTACATTACATTGAATGTCTCAGACTTAAAGCCACAGAGTCGTATACGAGCTACGTTTGTATATCCCACAATTTTTGCTGAATTTTCTTTGCCAGACAAATTGCTGCCACTAAAGCCTCGGTTTGAACAGCAATAGGGGAAAGACGTTGTGCGGTTTGACATATTGTGTGTATGTAAATATAAACAAGGGTGCCTTTTTATTCATTCCTTAAGGGATGAGGGATTGTATATATTCCAGTAAACACAATTAAACTCTTTACAACCCATATGGTAAAACAAACTGAATATGTACTAAATCAGTCATCAAACAAATTATATTAATGTAAAATTGAATTAAAATATTTTTTTATAACCAAAGAATTTTTTTTTATTACAGTATTTATATTATTTCCAATAACCATAAAAGATAATAAACAATTATTGAACCAAACAGATTCAAAATCTGTTATAATTATCAAACAATTATTTCTAAATCAACTTGAGGATGTCAGTCATAATGAAATTACAAATATAAAAGATGACTTTAATAATAAAAGATCAATGTACGTATGGCATCTACAGTGCCTATTACTGTTAGTAATAGCTCTTACGTATACATTTTTAATTGAGATGTATAAATTTATAGAAGTGTAGTCTAATTGTTAAAACAGTAAGTTAGAAATTATCTATATACCATAATAGACGAAAATAGTTTCAAAATATGTAATTATATAATTATTAAATTAAATATATGCTGTAATTTGTAATAAATTTAAAAACACCATTTGTTGGAATGTTAACACAAATGTTAAGTAAATGTAAAACATTATTATTCATGTTTGATAATGAATTAATCAAGAATAAAATAGAATCAAGAACATGTTTTCGAAAAGATTTTAAAACATCCACAATATTGTTATAGTTTTCAATTTATTTAGATTATTTAAATTACATTTTCAGTTCAATCACATCATTATATTAAGTTTAAATTATATTTCAAAGCCATTTCCTTTATTATAATCATCAGTAAAAACTTTAATTTTAAATGTCCTCAAACTAATTTCGTTTAGTATTTTACTTTTGTATCAGTCTGTATTCATTATACAAAACATGGATCAGATGAAATTCACGTCCGTAGGTTACAGTCGTAAGTTATGACTACATCTTCACTATTATCATCAACAGTCCTGCGCAAACACTTGAGTTTTACATTCTAATATTTGTTGGTAAAACTAAGTTGGTTAATGAGTAGTTTTTTTACATTCTGTAGAAGAAATGTTTTAATTAGATAGTATATTATTGGTCAGATAATAAATTAACAAGCTATTGCCTATGTAATATGCCTTAGGGGGTGAGCAAGTCATGTAAGTAAAGTCATATACAGTATTTTAAATTTAATTAACAGTAATTTTCAATAAATGTTTGCATTAATATCAGCATTAGTATTTAAACTAAATAAATTGTATATATTGTGAATGCATACAGTTAACACTTTTCTTGTTAATCTAGCAACATTTAAAAATCTAAAATGTTTCAACTTAAGATATAAAAGTATATAATTTAAGTTTATCTTAAACTTCTCATTACTAAAAGGACTATTATTTTATTCCAAATATAATATAAACAATCAATAAACTATGATTAGTAAATATAAATTCAGTAACATTGCATGTAACGACTCTACGTGTGTTGGTAGTTACATTACATAGAATGTCTCAGACTTAAAGCCACAGAGTCGTATACGAGCTACGTTTGTATATCCCACAATTTTTGTTGAATTTTCTTTGCCAGACAAATTGCTGCCACTAAAGCCTCGGTTTGAACAGCAATAGGGTAAAGACGTTGTGTGGTTTGACATATTGTGTGTATGTAAATATAAACAAGGGTGCCTTTTTATTCATTCCTTAAGGGATGAGGGATTGTATACATTCCAGTAAACACAATTAAACTCTTTACAACCCATATGGTAAAACAAACGGAATATGTACTAAATCAGTCATCAAAGAAATTATATTAATGTAAAATTGAATTAAAATATTTTTTTTATAACCAAAGAATTTTTTTATTACAGTATTATATTTCCAATAACCATAAAAGATAATCAACAATTATTGAGCCAAGCAGATTCAAAATCTGTTATAATTATCAAACAATTATTTCTAAATCAACTTGAGGATGTCAGTCATAATGAAATTACAAATATAAAAGATGACTTTAATAATAAAAGATCAATGTACGTATGGCATCTACAGTGCCTGTTACTGTTAGTAATAGCTCTTACGTATACCTTTTTAATTGAGATGTATAAATTTATAGAAGTGTAGTGTAATTGTTAAAACAGTAAGTTAGAAATTATCTATATACCATAATAGACGAAAATAGTTTCAAAATATACAATTATTAAATTAAATGTATGCTGTAATTTGTAATCAATTAAAAAAACCATTTGTTGGAAAGTTAACAGAACCAACTTATTTATCGCCATTTTTTAATTAAAAGATTTAAATATTTTATGATTGATATATTTAAATTTATGATATAAAAGAACTATAAAAACAATATTTATCTTCGTATTCATTAAACCGGTCGAATACTTACAACTACGTATGTTTCTATCATGATGCTTATGTAGCAAAACGAGATAATCACTCTTGAAATATAATGTACTTTAAATGGAAGTTCTTTTAATAATTTAACAAATATCCTGTTAATAAATTATTATACATTCCACAAACAAGAATGTTATGTCTAAAACTTTTAATAATGTAAAACAATATATATATATATATATATATATATATATATATATATATATATATATCCTGTTAAAACAGTAACTCCTTGATATGAACTTAAAACAAGATTGAATATTGCATTACAACATTATTACAAAGTACCTTATAAAATTAAATTTAAAACAATCTTTAGAAAATATTAATCTTTCATCATTGTTTCCTCTCAAAAACATTTTCATCGTTTTGGAATATATTAAAATCCCAATGCTGTATTTATGGCAAAACCAATATTATATACCATGCAAAATTTTAATAAATTCTTTGTAGATATTGGGTATTCCAGTTAATGAACTTTTTATCTCAAATTTTTTGCTTAAGCAAACGTCTAACTTTATTAATATGTATTATTCTTTCAATTTTATAAATAATTTAGCTATATATATATGAAACAAAAAGTGTTCAATACGGTGACTTCTAAATTGTACAGTGATTTAATTTTGAAACCATCAATACATGTTTAGTATTTTGATCAGAGTATTAATAGGTTTTGAACTATAATATTTTTAGTAACAGTTTATTATTAACAAGAATTGAAAACTATAATATTTTCGTATTTACAAATGTAAAATATTGTATAATATTGCTATTAGTGATGGGAGGGGTTTTTATTACTTAATTAATCATAATAAATAGAGCTAAATAGCTTTGTTTTAACTAATATATCACAACCTATTATCAAAATAAGCCTTTTTTATTAAACTTTTATTATTAAATTAAATATTGAACCTACTTATTAACACTTTAATTTATTTTATCTATTTTCAATATATTGAGCAATAACATGCCTGTCTATGATAATATAGTTTATCATTTTACTTAAATTCCATTTACACCTAAACAAATTTCCCTGCGTTATTGTTATGCCATAAAGTCCCCACGTATTGTACTGTAGCCATTAAATGCTATATTATGGAAGCCATAAGCGAGCATATTGCACTTTTATGACGCATTAATATAGTTTAACGTCATAAAGGTTTAGACTAAGGAACTAGACAGTGCATTTATACTGTTTATTTATCTTTATCTGACATTTAAAGACACAAAATGTAAATTAATAGTGTTGCATAGATTTTTTTTTTTTTATTAAATATAATTATTTTAAATAAATGTTTATTATAATTTAGAATTTGGAGAATGATTCTTTATAGATAGTTTTTTTCTTTATTCAGTTTATTACAGATAAGATGTTTTTCATTTTCATATATGGCAATAAGCAACATATTTGTAGAGTCTGTAATTATCTATTTTATTATACCTGTTTCATTAAAGCCAATATAGGTATATTATTATTTCTAATTAAAATTGTTTTCCAGGTTTGTATAACTGCCGACAAAATCCCACCTAATTTACTTAGTGGCCATAAAAAAATAAGGTAATTTTTAAGTCTAATTGTTTGAGGTTTATAGTTATTATTTGGAGGTATTTCTTCTGATTATTTACTACATTTTATTAGCCTTATTCGTTTTGTTGTATTAGCAACAGATAAGTTAAGTGACGTTAATACTATGTTATTATAATGTCATTGTATGTTATACAAATGACTAAGTATTATATTGTGTTGTGGCAGTCGTATACTTTTGAACTTGACTTGCTTTCAATTCAAATAAATGTAAATTTAAATGGTTTGCAAGTAGAATTTACATTTCAACTATGCATATATATGATTATCAAAACTATCTTATTTAAAAAATCAGGGTAATCTAGGGTTGTTTCTGTAATTTTTTTTTTTTTTACAGACAGCGTAGTTTCCCTATTTCTAACTAAAGATGACCTGATTTTCCTTCATTATTAAACACACAAGATGCTTTCTAGAGCATGTACAGATCTCTACAGCGTAGCCTATTCACCTGTATCTCTACAAAAATTGATAACAAATACAGTATTATAAATAAACTAATGCAAACCATATGTATTAAAATTAATTTAAAGGACAATAGATGGTAAAATACTTACCTCTGTTTTATTCGGCACCGATAGCATAGTAAGTATTTTTAAAGGTTTTTTATTCAACAATCATTATAGAATTATAAAAAACCTTTTACGCAAAGAGTTGGTAATAGATATAAGATATTCAATGTATCAATAGCTTTTAAGACTCGTAATACTATAGATATGTTTGTAAAAATATTTGAGTATGTACATTGCTAGCCAAAGAACTTTAATTAGAATTCAGTTCACGTTTTTTACCAAACTCTTTATATACGACAACAGCATGTCTACCTTTGCACAAGAAACATTGTATCTTAACCCTGCAATAAGGACCCATACACGTAAAGTAGTAGTGACCCGCCCACCCACCCATACAGGTACAGTGGAAAAATATCCTACTGCGATTACGAAATATATAGGATTTTTTTTTTAATTTACATTATACTTGGGAAAAGTACATTCAAAGAAACTATTAGCTAGTACTTCAAACCAGTTATAATTGTTTACCAACATAAAATATTACTGTTCTTGTGTTTTTATACACGTTAAACAAAATATTGGTTTCACGCTTTAAAACAGTTAATAAATATCGTTCTAAATAACGATTGCCGACAATTTAAAGGTTAACACATCTAACCATTCGTGGTTTTATCTGGAACGCTCTTACAGATGATGAATGGGTCTGTTTGGGTTTCACAAGACACTATTCACAGTTTACAACATTATTAACAGCTTCGATCATCTGTTTGAATAGTATCAAAGTTATTCTTCCAATATTTAACTTTTTTTAATCCGTAACTATGAATTATTCAATCATATTTTTCTAGTGTCATGCAAATTATGAGATATCCAACATGAGTTTACAGCGTGCAGGTTCAGTGGCTACAGTTTCGGAGTACAGAATGATCTCGGTTCCAGGCTTGAATCCGTTTTAAAAATTATGGTTATTAATATTAAATTTACTGTAAATCCTTCTCGTTTGTTTGAAGTCTCGAATCAGATTTCCATTACGATTATTAGTTTCTTATTAGTGAGTTCGTAAATGGAAACTAATAAGAAACTAAGAACTAATAAGTAAACTAATAAAAGAATATGAAAGATTAACAATCCTTACAAAAGTTTTAAAAAAACTTCATTTACCAATGGAATTTGTTGAAATACGATATAAAGGAGGCGTACGTTTCAAATGTTTATAAAGCCTTAAATAAAACAATTTTTTTAATAACTTAAAAATCATCAAAAGAGGTTATAAATATTCATAACTTATAAAATAAGACATTTTATGAGTCAATCGAGTGGGCCAGTTGATTATTATCTTTAACATATAAAATTATAAAATAATGTAGTTACTATAAATATTATTTATATATTATATTGTAGTTTATCATCATAAGCAAGGTTTTTCATTTTCCTGGTGCATGCAATATTTCAATAGTTTGGAAGGCCTGATATGGGCAGATTATTTTTAGGTATGATAAGTTTTTTACTTAATGGTAAAATATCTACTCCCAAATAACGTAGCCAGAGCAAAAAATAACAGAATTAAATGGCAAATTAAAAATGGCAGTCTTTAATCATAAATTAATTTAAGTCTGTAAAATATTAAAAATTATAATGTTTAATAAAACTATATATTTTCTCTTTAATTTTACTAATTTTAAATAACTATTTCATGCTGCGTAGTTAAAGGATGTAATCGTTTGGTTAAATTACTATAATACACAGCCTGGGATCGTAAATTATAGTACAGTGTATTGCCGATAATTGGATAACTCTTGCATCAAATACAAATCCGTTACAGAACGCGACATGAAGTGGAATCAATTACTACCCAACAATACAGGTCAATATTTAATTTAACTTGCCAACTTCAGTGTTAAACAATTATAACATAATGTTGCATAGAATCGGAAAATACTAAATAAGTCTGATAGAAGGGTTAACCAACTTATTTTCACGTTTTAATGTTTAGTAAAATATCATTATTAAATAACTATTTAAATATTTTTATTTAAAATGTTAAATAAATAATATTTAACTCACTCAACTGTATGAGTTTATTATTGAGGTTTTTTTATGCATTATTATCTTTAAACATGTGAATCATATTATATGAAGTGTATTAGAATTGTAAGAAAACATGAAAACTAATTAACTACAGCAAATAAATTCAGTATTTAAAATAAAGTTGGGGTGATTCATACCATAGGGAGAAAGAACAGTTTAGTAACTTGAACAGTTTCTATTTTAATCCTGATATACAGTTTATTTCTTCTTTAGGGATTGCCATCTACTAGTTTAAATAAAGAATCTAACTTCATATTCAAATTCATACTGTCAAAATCTATTGTATTCATAAGTAAGTGGGATCCAAACAGAGTAGTATTTCGTAAAACTGACAACCGTAAAGTTCAGTTCCCTCCCTTGTACAACATGGACACCCCAGACTTCTCTGCTATTATCCGCTTGCAACACTATGCCAATGTTGGAAAGACTGTTTTTCTCACTTACAAAAAGACACTTTTTATCACTTACAATCCATACATCGCTTGACTCACCACTACGTCACAGTACTAGCTAATGTTGATGTTTTAATGTTCTAAACTGACATCATCCTTGGTTAATTTAAACAACAAACATTATAATTACGTTTTATAAACGTAGTATTAACAACAAGAACGTCGGCGAGTGGGGTTCAGTGGCTAGGTTTCGGACTGTGGAGTCCAAGTTCCAAGATTCGAATCCCCTCTGAGCTAATGGTCAGTACTTCACTGATTGAATAAATTTCACGCACAATAATATGTGAACTGGCGAGTAAAATGTATATTTAAAAAAAGTACTTATACAAACCTACCTTTATTTTGTAGTTGAAAGCTGTTTTATTATGCATAATGTTTCATGGCACTTTCAAAAAGTATAGAATAATGGTTCCAGCTAATTGAATTGATTGATAAATATATTATTCCTCAATTAAACCAAATATGAACTTAGAATTTGAAAAATTCACTTTTGTTTTGTTTTTGTGTTTTTTTCATCAGTTATCAACGTAAATCTACGGATATGAAAGAAAATAGATAGACTAACACGCTTCCGTTATATGATTTAAACTTTTAATATACAATAATATAACTCGCCCGCAAAGCAATAAAAACACCAAGCATGATTTAATATAAACCTCTCAAAAATTGTGGCTCTTTTTCTCCAAAAACTCTCTTCATACATAAAATACTTCACAAGTAAATAACAAAAATACTGAGGCAATCTAGCCTGGCTTCAGCTTATTGTCTTCTATATTTACAGCTCTCGACTTCATCCCTTGTGGTTGGGGTTACCTTTCATAACTTCTTACCAAACTTAGGTATGTTAAAAATGTCATTAAACGCTGAGTTTGCTTATCTATTGATAAAGTATTTTACTTCTTATATAATTCTAAATACATTGTATCATATTGTAACTAATATTGTTTAACCTGAATACAATTAAATCGTTTTTAACAAAGATTTTTTTTGTCATTTGTAGCCGCTAGGACAATAACATAAAAATTATAATTGTTTATGTTATTTTATTAATATAGACATGTTATATAGTCTATAGTAACGGAGTATAGACATTTTAAGTAATTCATTAATTTTTTTAAATTTCCAAACAACTAATTTTTACTATGATAACACTGAAGATTTTAAGATCTTTAAAGTATTGTAGTTTTACTTCTCGCTGAGTGTAACGAGTTCGCAGTAACTGTCATAAAATACTAAAATGTCATTAGTACACAAATCTCTTGATTCATCCTTCAAATTAAATGATGATTTAGACCGTTCATAACTGTATAATTGGATCACTGACCGATTATAATTGGTCTCACTCGTTAAATAGTTTGTTAGTCAAATCTCCACAAAGGTCAATATCACTTTGGATTATAGGACTATTGACTTTCTCTCTGTTTAAAACGTTTTTCTAAGAGTGAGTTTCTCAGGTCATGAAATTCTAATATGAAAATCTACCAACTCCATCTCCTAACTTATGACAGTTTTTGTTTTAAATATTTCGATCATGGGGATGATAACGTTACCAACAGTAATTTTAAAATAGTACATAATTTTCTTTTATGGTCACTCATTCATAAAACAAAATATATCATTACATAAATTAAATAATTAAAATAAAGTATAAAATGTCCTTTAACATAAAATATGCTATACATAATAAATCACTTCAATATTATTAAACTAAATTTCAAGTCAGAACAAAACAATTTATAAAATGCTTTAAAAACTTGTAATTCTGATGATAAACCAAATTTAATGCCTACAAGGTGGAAAATAATGGGAAAATATTTTAAATAATATATTTTTATTTTTCTAATTTAATAAAAGTATATTACGTTTCTTTAACGAGCAATAAACTACCGTAGTACCTATTAAGAGTAATAAATTCAGGAAATTTGATTTACTTTTCTTATACTATAAGTATCGAATTTTATTGTACACTATTCAATACTTTTACAGCTCTCCAAATCTAATTGCAATGAATGATATGAACATTCGTAAGAATGTGATAAAGAATCTTAATTGTGATTTTCACATTGTTGAAAATGTTTAAGCTACCACATACCCCACGTACAGAATGTTAGTCATGTGAAAGTCCAAAATACATTTGACCAGTTAACAGATGGTGGTTAAAATGGGTTTTCCTCAATAATAAAACCTACAAAAGTTCACAATCCCGTCACATGTTGTAACATTACGAAAAGATAAATGTGAAGTATTATTGTATGTACCTCACATTTTCTTAAATCTGTATAGATTTCACAGTGACTCCTCCATACAGACTGTTACTTACATTTCAGCCCTAAATATAGTTTACCCAATAAAATCTAAGCTATCGATATAAGTATGTTATCAAACAGAAAAATATAACTGTTTAGTCATAAAAGCGATATAAACAGTTGGTATGACACATTTGAAACAGTCATAACTGAGGACGTTATAGAATATATTGCCACGTTGGTATATGAAGTTATTCTCGGTGTGTCAAATAGTTTACACATTTTCCACACCCATGATTAGAAAGTCATAGGAATTGTTATGGTATTTTGTTTGCAAAACTACGTCTTAATCAGGCATAACTCCATACTAAACACATTACAACGTGTATATGTTGATATTAGTGTGTCAAAATTACTGCTTAACCCAGAGTATATTGAAGAGTGTAATAGTTTAATTAATTTACTACTACCGTAATGCACTACGTAAAAGTCTCTAATTATTATAGTAAAGATTTTAATTCTATTTTTACGGCAGTCCTAATGGTTGGCGTGCAAAGCGTGCAGGGGTGTTCTCTAGTTTTAAAGTAATATAGTGTTTAATCATGGCATGGGGAGAAAGAGTAATCTATGGGGAAAGTAAAATGTTGTTTTTATTTTTAACCAACAAAATTTTGCTTATTATTAATTCAATTGTATATATTCACAAATTAAATGTTTAAGGCCAAATACCCTCGGTAATGTCACAGTCGTATCTTAAGTACCAGTGTCACACATTTTATTCATGTAAATTGCAATGAAAACTTTAATGACAAATCTCAGTACGAATTCATCACATTCAAACTTAGGAGGTAGCGTATCTTTCCGTCAGATTATATTTTTAGATATTGATGTTATTCTAAAAACATTCCTGTTGGGGTCTGGAATACTTTGGTTACTATTTATTTACAAATTCTTTTTCATCCTAATAAATAATGTGTGCTAATATAAAACATGTTGTCTTATTGGATGACTTAATAATGCTCGAAAAAGTAAAGTTCACTTACAGTGGTGTGTGACAATTTTGTGAACATTAGACATTTTTACTTCAATTTATTTAATTGATTTTTGTATACATGATCTTTTTTTAAATATACTTAAGGCAACAAAAGCTATTCTGATAAAAATACAAACATATATAATAGTCACTGCGGTTTTAAATAATTGATATTCATTATAAAGCATAACTTAATAATACTAAATATGCTTACTCACAACTAAAACAGTATATAAATAAATTTTAATGCAATCATGTAGTCTAGACTCGATTATCTTTGTTTTGAAATATAAAATAACATAGCTTACTAGAAACCAACAAAAAAATTAGATGTGATTTAATATGAATCGCTTAAGTATCTTGATTCTTCCTTTCCCTGGAATTCTCTCTATCTGGAAAATAATTTACAGGTCTATAAGAAAACATTGAGGCAATCGAGCCTGACTCCAGCTTATTGTCTTCCATATTTACAACTTTTGGGTTCATCCCTTGTGGTTGGGGTTACCTTTCATATCCTCTTACTGTACCAAACTTGGGAATAATGACAATTTTATTGCGTTCGAAATGTATATGTTCAATTACAGTACACAAAGAATTTCCTTTCTTTATTTATATTTTTGGTACCTTTCTACTAGATATTTTCATTTGAGTAGAACAACATTTTTTATACAAATTCTAACCGGAAGGGTAATATCCAGACATTTTCAACAAAGATTACCTATTTAAATTTATAATGTAGGATTTGCAAATTTATTAAGAATATTTGCCATAATTTACGTTGATTATTTTAAAACTTTTGATCCTATATATAATTTTTCCTATGATAATTGAAATAATTCAAGAACTAGGATCAAAAACATTGCTTTTTCGTAGCCTTTAAATTCTGTAAATGGTAGCTAAATGATATCTAAGTCTATCAGAGCACCTTCTCAGTTAGCCCAAACATTATTTATGATTGGGATACATTTTAAACTACCACGGCTATACAATGGATCAGGACATTTTTTTTATTGCAGTTATGAGTCTATTTGAGATAAAAATCATGTAAAAACTGCTGTGAATCTTATGTTAAAAATTAACCCGGCAAACTTAAACAAATGCTTAAGAAAAATCCAGTCGCAAATGCAAACGTGATGGATTTTTACGACTTATGCTCTATGATGTTGTTCTCTGTGTACTGTGAAAAGGGGGCATTGTTAGAAGTTCTCGTATAACGTGAGCGTTGCTTTTAATAATAAATCATTGCTAACTTCAAATTGTGTGTTAAAATCACATTCCTTCCATTTAAGTTTATGAGTGTTAATAGTCTATAATTAACAGCAAATCGATCAGTGAAGTGTTATGTTGGAAGAAAGAGTAAGCCGTGTATACTCTTGATTATTGTATAGCCTTTTGGTACCACTTCACAATTCTTTATTGGCCTGCCAAAACTATCTTCAAATAGAGTTCTTCGTGGTGTTAGTGGATCAAAAACGTATTTTGTTGAGGGGAATGAATGTGTGTAGTGAATGTCAATCAAGACATCTACGTGAGAAGTGTAAATCACTGCTATTTATGTTGTTGGATGCGCAATGTAGCAGTCCTCTTCTCCTTATATGTCCCTTATATTCGGCATTTTAACGTTCACCAATATTTTGACATTTGCAATTGACAACTAGGGTAATTCTACTCACTTAATTGAGTCACTTCTCTATCTTTCGAACTCACCCTTACGAAAAAAAAAATTGGCACTTCATCGTAGTACCATATATATGATTTACTCTGCTTGTAAATATATATTAATGATGAGCCATTACAATGTACATCCTTACTTTTTTAATTTCTGAATACTGTACTCCTATTTCCAAGAATTAGTTTAAGAGCTATATTAATTTTTTTATTATTTTCTGAAATAATTTAAAAGTGCATATTCATATAGAATTAATGTAAACATAGATTAGAAATCATCTGTGAGGAAATTAACCTAATTAATCTACGCTGATTATATCATCATTGTGTTTTTCATTCAAAATTACCATTTTGAAATACATTTCAAAGAAGTTAAATAAATATCATAATGGCATTTTCAAAATCATCCCTATGTTCGTCCATTAAATTAAATTATGACTTGGGGAGTTCACGACTTCGTAATCGGATCACTCAGTCGAGTTCTCTGACCGTTTGTAATCGGCCTTGCTCGTTATATTGTTTGCTGGTCAAAGCTCCACAAAGACCAATATTAAGTTGTAATATTGGTTTACTATCTAAGTTCAAATTTTCTTCTACGACTAAATTTCACAGGCCAAAATGTTCCAAGTTCTAACTCTCAAAAGTCCTCTAATCTAAAGATGATCTCCAACTAAATCTACTAAACTACTGGAAATCTTTTTTTTAATGCATCCACAAAGCTAAAACAGTTCTAATAATAATTAAATTATTTTTATAGCAAACAGAATACTTAGTAGATATAATATATTTCCTTTATTTAATTATAAGTTACAATATTCTAATATTTTCAATACTTATACATTGTACAAATTTATTTAAAAAAATAACTGTACTTTTTTACAGTTTTTAATGTTCTTCAAATATGCTGTAGTAATTACAAATAAAAAAACGTTGGTGTTGTTGTATTGGTCCATTTTTGTGTACTTTCTAATATATGTTCACAGTATATACGAGTATTATATACATATAACACACAATATATGTAGTAATATATGCATTGACATAATCCTATGTTATTTATTTGATGTTAGCTTCTATTTTAAGATTATTATTGATAAAAAGTGTTTGATATTATTGAACAGGGAACATTTACTTCAATAATTTATTTCAAGAAGTGACCCCTTGTAAAAGAATTTATATAAAGGATAATATATTCACTTTTGCTGTTGAATATATTATGAAATATAAAAGTAATGTCAATTGGTTCTAACTTTACGAATTAGTATTGTAATAAAAAATTACAAATGGTGATTAAACTTATTTTTGGAACTGACGTCAAAGACTTATATTTAAAAATCTTGATCTAATGTGTAATAGCGTACATTTATTACTATTTTCCCATGTGTAACATAGTCGGCACTGGTGGCGCAGTGCTGTAACTCAGCTACTTGAGGACAAAGTATTCGGGAGATTGTAGGCGATAGGTTCCATGTTCGGTTCTCTTAATACTGACACGGCGTCCTCTCAATGGTTGTCATCAATATAGACATTACTAGAGAAGTCTGGAGTGTCCGTGTTGAATGGTAGTCAAGGTTCGGGTGTTGTGTGGAGAAGAGAACTAAGTGTCAAAACATGTCAGTTAGCTGAAAATCAGACCAACACTACGTGGTTCGGATTCCACGTAAAGCTGTAGGTTCCAGAGTTTCCCTGGCTATTGCGCTATTAATAAATAGTCCTTTCTGAACGAAGTCGAACTCAGATAGTAACAATGACTACACTCATTCATCTACACTCATCACACTCATTCATGCCTCATATTCGCCCATATCTCTACGATCGGCGTCTTAGAGATGAATAATGAATAATAATAATTACCCTTGTTCCTATTGTGTAATAGCGTACATGAATTACTATTGTTCCCATGTATAGCAGTGTATATTAATTACTATTGTTCATATCTGTAGCAGTGCACATTAAAATGACATCAAAAACAAAATGTATTATATTTCTCTTTATCTGGCATTATTGGGTACGAAATTATTTTATAAGCTTTATCTATCATATACCATGTTAGGTAGTACACTAATCAGAACCAAATTTCAGATACTGAATTAAACAATAGCATTTAAAACCCTATATTATATTTTAGTTTACAATACTAAGGTTTGGTTCAGTTGGATTGTTTAATTTTTTTTAATAAATAATTAAATTGAGTTATATGACATGGCATGTACTACTGTAAAGTATATTTTTTCCACATTATATAAAATATACCGGACGTTATATCAAAGAATCCTATTCGTATATGAACGGTTGTATATACAGTACAGTTATATTTGTTTTTCTATATCAGACAAAAAGCTGCACTAAAATCCATCCTTTGAATATAATAGTAAGAAATAGGGTATGTGGCTTGAAATATTTTGTACAAATATGAATAAAGGTGTCTTAAATTCTTCCTTGGAATTTATAATGAATAAGTGGATTAATTGTATATTAATTAAAGATTGCGTGATTAGAATTACTATTCGAATAGTAAGTATCAAAGTAATAGTAATATTATAGCAATAATAATAATATGAAGTAAAATAATATCATATTTAAACAATGTTATTTACAGTTTTCACCTCTTGGTGAGCTATAATAACTTAAAATAACAAATTCTTTCTTGACTAAATGAAGAAAAAGGGAATTGCTTTATTACTTATTATATTCAACTTTTTTCAAAGTACGTTATAATCATATATCTATTACTCATATTTTATAATTTTCATATTTAATTATATGACATAAACTACGCTAAATCAAAAACTGTTCAGCTACGTATTAATTTTATTAAAAAAGCTATCAGAGTTTTTTATCTTAAATTTTAAATGTATTAATTCCATTTACATTACCCTAACACATGATTAAGGCTTCCGACGTAATCTTTAACATTATTTTGAATGTGGAGTTACAACAACAACACTTTCTTTAATTTTATGATCGTGAATAATATTGTATATTCCTTGAATTTTAATTTATTACATATGAGTAAGGTTTTTATTTTTGATGCCATTATTTTGTAATGTCTTAGTTTTTATGCCATGCGTTAGTTCAATTAGTGAAGTATATTAACATTAAACTTTATAACTTATCAAATGCAACTTATCAAATGTAATTATGTTCAATTACTACTGAATTAATAAATTCAACATACATATTTATAGTGATTGTTTAAAATATATTTTCGTGTAACTGAGTAACGTAAATAAAATTGAAGCTTAAGTTATAATTGAATTATTAATATCAACTAATTAAAAAGTGTCTTCATTAATATATTACTTGTTAGTACAAATACATAACCAATGAACTTACACAATAAATATTTATTACGATATTTTTCTATTTATATGTTACAATATTATATTTAAATATTATACAATTAATTATAGTACTTAACTTTAAATAAATGTAGTTCACCATACTTGATCACCGTAATATTACTGTACATATTGTTATTATACGGTAATAAATTTATTTATTTTGGCTTTCACTTGTTTTTTATTTATTTTTTACTTTATTTTATTCTTCAATAAATAAAAAATATATTTGAATTTTTTGCATATATAAAAACTCAGTCTGAAATAGGGAATTCAGCTTTAAAAAATATACATATAATTTTTTATGTAGTACTGTATATTTTTATTTTTATTTTTTTATTTAGAAAGAAGTTTTTTACTATACAAAAATTTAGTAAGAACATCCTTAAAATTTTCGTTGTGTTAAATGTAGCAACGTCTTCTGCAACAAACATTAAATTTTACTTTATGTTTGCCATAAGTACGCATATCGCACTTTTATGGAACAATAATATAGAATAACGTCAAATAGGTTAAGCCTAAGAAATCATTATTTTCTTTGGGGGCTACTTTTGGGTGATATATTGTTTTATAGTTTAAACTTAAAGTTATATTTAATTAAATATATTATGTTATTTAATGATATTTTCATTAATATTGAGATTAGCTTTAAATGTTATACAAATATTTTCATTTCATCGAGCTGAAGCAAAATCGTACCTTACATAATACAGGGTGCCTTTTGTTTTGTTGATGGATAACATAATTTCCGTTCTTGTTCAAAGATGACCTGGTTTCTTTTTGCAATTATATAGTATTAAAACGGGTTTCTATGGCGTAAATTATTTCGATGTATGTGTTTGAAGTGCACAATTAGAAATATATTATATCTGTTTGAAAATTCTAATAATTTGTCGAAACTTTTGGATGTAATCTATTTTAAAAAAAAGAATATTTTTAAAAGGCATTAAGATTATAAAAATAAACTAAAAAATAAAACACGTTATTTTCATTTGTTTACATGAAAAGAAATCATGTCCAACTATTGAAATTATGTTTGCTTAAACTGTTAATATTAGGATAACATTTTTTGAATAAATGTTCACCAAAACTTTCATATATATTTTTTATGTTCAATTTTCTTTGCGATCAATTTATGTTTATTCATGTACTGAGATAATTTTTACGTCTCCAACACAATAAGTCCTACATGAGAAAGAAAATAATTTGAGGTAGAAAAGAAAAATTGCAACGTAAATTATAATTAAACACTGTTTCGACTCAGAGAGAGAAAAACATAATACGTTATGAGGGAACTGTTAAATTGGAAACTGGAAGAAGATTAGCAAAATAAATATTATATAAAGAGACCTTGTATTTTAAAAGAACCTTCTACAATTTATGTTGAAGTAGTTAATTTCTGTAACTCCAACAATTTTTATGGCATAACTAACTCAGCTAATTAAAAAATGTGTTTATTCCCTAAAATAATTGGATAATCCAGGCTAGTAGTTCTATTTTCTTACAATTAAGGTGGTCAGTAATTTCGAATTATTTTTAAATAATACTTTAATAAGGCATATCATAATAAAATAAGTACTTTTTAGTTAAAAATTACTAAGAAACCTCTTCAGTGTTAGTATCAAATACTTTAAACGATATACTAACACAAATAACATGCTTCAGTATAACTGGGTTTCACATATCCTTAGAATGGATTTAAAAAACGGGTATTCACAGATTCAGCAGTAAATACGTGTGTGTCAATAATTATATGAGCATGGTGAAGATGAACCATAGAACAATAATAATTTTTTTGTTGCCAAGGCTTTTGATTGCGTAAAATTGACTCTCATGAAATTACCAAAGATTGACACTCATAAAATTGATCAGTACCTCTAAAAAAAAAAAAATAGTTCCACGTACATGTAGAAACCTTACTGATCTAGATGGCTATACGACCATCACCCTCAACTTACACCAGGGGTGTGTTTCTTAAAGAGTGAGGCCAGTAGTTCTGTAGTATATGAAATGTAGGGATCTGAGTGGGTTTACCCATGACAGTACTGTCCTACAGTTAGTGTTTGACTTACAGCTGGGGTGTATGTCTAAAAGGTTTCAGTAGTTCTGTAGTCTGTGTAAACGTAGGGATCTGAGTGGGTTTATCTACGTCAGTACTGTCCTACAGTTAGTGTTTGACTTACAGCTGGGGTGTATGTCTAAAAGGTTTCAGTAGTTCTGTGGTCTGTGAAACGTAGGGATCTGAGTGGGTTTACCCATGTCAGTACTGTCCTACAGTTAGTGTTTGACTTACAGCTGGGGTGTATGTCTAAAAGGTTCCAGTAGTCTTGTGGTCTGTGTAAACGTAGGGATCTGAGTGGGTTTATCTACGTCAGTACTGTCCTACAGTTAGTGTTTGACTTACAGCTGGGGTGTATATCTAAATGGTTCCAGTAGTTCTGTGGTCTGTGAAACGTAGGGATCTGAGTGGGTTTATCTACGTCAGTACTGACCTACAGTTAGTGTTTGACCTACAGCTGGGGTGTATGTCTAAAAGGTTTCAGTAGTTCTGTGGTCTGTGAAACGTAGGGATCTGAGTGGGTTTACCCATGTCAGTACTGACCTACAGTTAGTGTTTGACCTACAGCTGGGGTGTATGTCTAAAAGGTTTCAGTAGTTCTGTGGTCTGTGAAATGTGGGGATCAGAGTGGGTTTACCCATGTCAACATTTTCCTAAAACCTGTGTTTGGTTTAGGGGTGGGGCAGTATTTGCCTAAAATGTTATTGACTATTAACTTACATGGCATACAATTCACTTTTACATTAATAAAATATGTAAAAGTAATAGATTAATAGATATGGGAAAGGCTATTTATTTTTATACTAAATACTATACTAGCTACATTTTGGCATTTTTTTAACGAAATTGTACACCCGTAATTTTGGAGAAGGGCTTAACATAATTATCAAAATAATATTAAAATACTACTTGAAAAGATACAATGAACGTCTTAAATCACGAATTTTACTCAATCCATTTTTTTCAGTAAAAATATGAAAAGTCTTCATGACCGATGAAAAATGTTAATATTTAAATAAATATTAAATCTATCTTTTAATTTGTTGTGCACCTTCTTATTCTTAATCTCCTCAGTATCAACTACAGCTAAAATGGATACCAAATGACTGATGGATCTAACCAAATTCATAAAATAAATGGAGAAAATTTGATAGCTTGCCAAAAATTAATCCGTTGTGGAATATAAAAACCAGATATTTCCTTTTAGACAGTATAATTCTTGTAATGTGGTACAGAATTGAGAAATTATTACTGAAATAGACGTCTATTTTTTTGTATTATTTATTGTTTTCAATATTACATTGAAAAGGGCACTAAACATTTACGTTGCTGGTTCAAAAGTGTAGGCGTTACTGTTTCATTAGGCATATGAATGTATTTAAATAAAATAAATGCAATACATTGTTAATAATTATTATTAAGTGAGAACTACACTGGGGACTGAAAGAGTTAATGTCTCAAACACTTACTTCACCAAGGTACTTGTTGTTACTCAGCTAACCCCACTCAAACTTTTATTTTAGGGTTTTATTATTTAACTTCATTTTTAAATTCATCCCTAAGTTACATTTTTGTTTCCATACTATTTAGACTTTTCTTGATTTAAGAACTTTTAGGATACATCCATTATCAGTAACCTCTACTATATAGAACCCTAAGTAAATTATTTGTTAAAAAAACTCGATTTCTTACTTGTCCTTTAATCAATAATTTAGAGCATTGAAAAGGTTTTGAGCCAACATCACCACTACAACCTAGTTGTATTAAGCTTTTAACAAATCTATGTTTTAGTTATTGGTTTACTGAAAAAAAGATTCTGTCTTATATTATACAATACATTTTGTCTTTATACTGCTTCTTTTTAAATTGCAAACATAAGAAAATTAAATAAAATCATTGTTTTTTTTTATTCTATAACCCTCTACTAAGTAGATTTTTTATTGAAGGTAATAGTTTATTGAATCGAATCTCTAAATCTCTAAATAATTACTCTATCAGAAAATAGAGCATTTCAAATAATGAACAATTTGTTCATGATCAACAATTTCATTATAACGCCACTGTCAAAAATGAAGAAGGAAGACAGTTTGAACATTAACTTTGTCACCAAATGGCGCTAAAAGTTTAGTATTCAAACCTTTTTTATATGAAAAATTATTTTTTATATTTATAAGAAATTAATCAAATAAGTCATTATTTATACAATGTTATTGTAATAACAGTTAGCAAAGGTGTACTAATAAAACCAGCTTAAATTGAAAAAGTTGTTTTATTTCAATTTAACTTTTTTTAGTTAGTGTAAAGCGTGGCAAATATTAAGAACCAAGTTAAAACTAAATAGTTGAACATTAGTGAATGCACAGTAATTAAAGAAATTTTTTTTTTTTTATAGAGTGATTCTTTATAGGTGCGGTTTGTTACATTCAACTCAGTAAATAAAGTGATGTATCACAAGGTATTGGCTTCCATTAAGAATATTGATGATATTCTCAACAGAACATCCCCCGTTTAAACATTGTTTCAAAAGTAGAACCCAAATCCCTATCCCGATTGTAAATAGTTTAGGATTTCTAATTCTATTATTAAAGAATATATTGGGTGTTTCAAGACATAATAGACTCCCTGTAAATCGATTAATGATAAAAACAGAGATAGAGATATATGTCCTCACGTTGAAGCATACTATTCCACATTCATTATCACGGTATAAAAGATGCAGACATTTTTTGAAAGCAATTAATGAAGCCACCAGTACCATAGAATTTCTTAAAGACTCTTGTACAAGATCAGTGAATATCCTCAACCGATTTAATGCACGACATTTCAAAAACTGTAAAATCACCTAGTGATGAGAAATGCACTTACATCCACCCCAACTCAAAGAGTTAATACTCCATATCAGAGGATAATTTTTTACTGGCTAGTTTTTATAAAATAATAAAAATTTCATTGCTATCAAGAAATTCAAGAACAACTGACGATGAAAACTAAGCAATAACGAGGTTTTAATTCTTCTTTTTCCAAAAGATATTCGATGTGAAAAGTACTTTAAAATACTGGGTGGACTTTTTTATCTTTAGGAACTATGTCCCAGCTTTTTTGATTCCTAAGAAATATACTGATTACACAAACACGATGAAGGTTGAATCAGAGTAGGTCTGTCTGAGGTCTGGTCTCTATAACAATCATAATACCATGGTTCCAGCCTGATGGCTTGGTACTTAAGAATAAGAATATATTTATTTTCTCGAAATAGATACATAAAATACATATAATTTACATTTAAACATAAAAAGGTTTCTTCTTAATTGCTCTGTTAACAAAATAAAGCTTATAATACTATAACAAAACCTTTCATAAAGTACATATTTCAAGAAAATACTAGGACCTCCTAAGGCAATTCCTGTTTTAGAGGTTCCTTCTTTTCAAATAAATCTTAATATGCGCAAAAGCAAATAATATAAATTTAAAATAAAATATCCCAATTCTTCAAAATATAAACACTAAATTAAAAAAATAAATAGCTTAAACCTTAACTCTAAATTTAATGTTATCCTAACCCTAACAGTGTAGCTATATAATACAATAATAGGAACAAAATAAAAAGGAAACAATTTATGACTAACCATGTATACTTTACTATGTTATCTAAATTAAATATTTGATACAGTGAATAAGTATTTACAAGGTATTAAAATTTATACGATTATAAATGAATAATAAAAATATGTTTGAAAGTGTATTACTTTAAACTTGAATATTTACAAGGTAATCTATACTTTCTTGCTTTAATAACAAATTTTTTACCTTGTTGGAAAATAATTTTATATTTTTCAAATTTTGCAAAACAATTGGTATTGAGTTAAACATTTTTGGTCCCAGAAATAAATAACTTTTTGTATAGAAAGTGATATTTGGTTTGGGAAGCATAAATAAATAATTTTTTCTTAGCTTAACTTTATATATTTCTATAATTTCAGGCAAATCTCTCTTCATTACATAGTACATTTTTAAAACTTTATGAACAAACATATATTTTAATGGTAAAATCTGTTGTTTTAGAAATAACTGATATGATGCTTCCATTGTTGCTTTCTTACAAATTATTCGAATAAACTTTTTTTCTTGTATAAATATGTGCCTAATATTTGATTCATAAGTCCCACCCCAACAAAAGAGCCCGTAATCTATTCTACTATGTACAAGGGAAAAATATATTACTCTCAATGTTTGTTCACTACAGATATTTTTCAGGAAATAAAAATATCTTAATGTTTTATTAAGTTTATTTTTTAAATCTTGAACATGCACTTTCCAATTAAGCTCTTCATCAAGAAAAATTCCCAAATATTTAATATTGTCTGCCTGCCCAATAACAGCACACTGCGTACAACATGTCTTACTATATATGCATTTTGTACAATTGTATATAATTTCATTTGTAAAGAAGACTCTTTGTCTTAAATTGAAATTGATAAATTTTGTTTTTTCCGGACTTAACAACATATGGTTGTCAGAGAACCACCACTGTAGTGCTTGAAAATCGAAATTCATAGCTTCCTCAATGTCATTCCAATTTTCTTTCACATAACATAAAGCAGTGTCATCCGCAAAGGATGTTAGTTCACCATAAAATTTTGCATTACACAGATTATTTATGTAGATTAAGAATAATAATGCAACTAAAACTGACCCCTGTGGTACGATACAACTAAATGAATTTTTTATTTTGACACACTGCTTTCTATTTTCTAAATAACTTTTAAACCAATCAAAAACCACCCCTCTTATACCACATTTATATAGTTTTTTCAAAAGTATACCATGATCAACACAATCAAAAGCTTTTTTTATATCCAAGAAACTTGCACTTACTTTTTTGTTCATATTTATCCCATTATAAACATTACTTATAAAATTGTGAAGGGCAAGTTTAGTGTTTAACCCCTCTCTAAAACCAAACTGTGAAGAACTAAAAAACCTTATTTTTTCAAGATACTTGACTAGTTTTTTTCTATCAATTTCTCATAGATCTTGGAGAATGAAGAAAGCAGAGAAATTGGCCGGAAATTATTACAATCCTGCCTTGAACCATTTTTGTGTAGTGGAATTACTACTGCTACATTAAGTTTTTCTGGAAAAATACCCTTTTCAAAACTCTTATTAACTAAAAATAACAATATGTCTAAAATGTTGTTATTTATTAAAAATAACATTACTTAACGAAGATGTAGTTCAGGAGTTCGAGATCAGCTCAGAGAATTGAAAGGATTTATTTAAAATGAAAATACTTTTAAATACTTCTATTAACAACATCCAGCATTAATATTTGGAATGATTCTGTTTTTACCACATTTCGACTAACGATTAAATTAGTATTACTTAGTTAATTAATTAATGAAAATTAATTCTTTTTGCATTTTTATGTGTTTTGCTATAGTACCAAAATTATTTTTCTACAGGTATGTAATTGTGTATAATCTTGTAGTAAACATCATCAATTCACTGTAGTATAATTCTATCGGTATTACATTCTATTGGTATTCTCCTGATTGGTTGAATTTAACAGTAGATGGTTGAATGTTTACTGCTGATAAACAACACAATATTGTTGGCGAAGCAAAAAAGAAGTAAACATTTTACTATCTATTATTAATTTATTTTAATAGCAATATATTGCTTCTATAAAAGAACAAACAGAATACTGGATACATGTAATCAATAATTATAAAAATGTGGAGTAACTTCTTCAATTTAATATACTGTATTACCTCAAATCCCCACTAAATATGCAAACTTTGCCTAACTCCCATTAGGTGCCGTATTATGGACGCCTTAATCTCACATATTGCACTTTTATGACACATTATTATGATTTACAGTGTTCATATTAGTTTGGGATACCAATTTACAGCGTTGTAGAAACTGCTTGGGGAAGGGCTTTTTACAAGTGAAGGTTAAAATTAAAATTACTCTTAGGAATAGTAGATAGGTCCTAGAATGTGTGATATACTCTTTTATTTTTATATTCTATTATTTTCTTTGTCAGAAAAAAAATTCTTTTGAAATGGCCAATCTAAAGGTATTCACATAAATGGCAATACATCAAAAACTAAAAGTCATGGATCTTCCTTAGACATGATGAATAGTTCTGTTTGGGTTTTTCGATGGCGCCAACACTTTTTATCAGATTCGTCACTTGTTGGCAGTTTAGGTCTTCTTTTTAATGTTCCTAAAACATTAAACTATTCATTCGTCCTCCAATGCTTATTGTATAGATAAATATTTCAAAAGGAACCCCTCTATACTTTTCAGACTCATACAAGCTGTATGAAAGTGTGAACTCCACATAGTATTTACAAGGATACTGATTAATAAATGTTTACCTTATAGAAAAGGTATTATTTTCCAAAGAAATATTAAATATTACAATTGAAATGAAGTTTAATTTGGAAGGAATTTTCATGTTATAATGTATTAAAATATACATTATACAATAATAAGTTAGTCTAAAACAATATAAACTGAATATATTGTACTGGACTTGAATTGCACCAAAATGTATTATTTTATTTTCAATTGCCGGTGTGGTAACTGAGTGAGTAAGGCTTCGGACTGCGGAGGGAAAAGTCCAAGGTTCGAATCCACACTGAGTTAGTTTTCACTACTTCACTCATTGAATAAAGTTCACGCACAGACTTACAAGCCCATGTGAATTGGTGAGTGAAGTTAAAAAAAAAAAAAAATAAAAAAGCGAGATAGAACAAAATCCATCTTTGTTATTTATTTATGGATTATGTAATTTTCAGCCGGATGAAATCAATAAATGCACCTTGATGTAGATTTGGCTCTAGCCTATATATTACCATTTTGTAAATAGTCATAGTATACTTACTTATTCATGAGAATAAAAAAGGTCAAATATAAAATTTAGAGAAAGATGATATTTTTATTGAAAAAGGTTCAATGAAATTATAATACATAAATTATTTCACATTTAATTTTATATTCATAAGACCAATGTAATTATTGGGGTTCATTTATAGTAGATTATAAATAAAATAGATTTATGGGTTAAAAAGGTGTAAGTGGAATAAATATATAAATATATTCTTAACATTATAATATTAAGTCTGCATAGACTGTCAACAATGTTGGTTATGATCCCGTAAGAACAATGTTCTTTGCGAATCCATATTTTTCCGTTATTTATTAACCAAAAGTTGCTTATGAGGTGTCATTTTAAACGTTATTATATTTTGCACTGGGTTTGCTTTTGATATTTTGAATACATACGCCTAGTTTTGAAAAATGGGAGAAAGTATTCATCCATTTGAACTAAATATTTTTTATTTATTGTATAAAACTAATTAAGAATTTGAAAAGCAATTCCAAATCACAAATTTATTCTTGATCAAATGCAATTTGTTTGGAAATAATCCGTTAAAAAATAACAGTTTAGTTTTGATATTCGTGATCGTTTGTAAAATCGAAAATAACACTATTCTTATGGAATTAAAACCGACATGGCCTTCAGCCTTTAGTTGTATTCCGTTTTTTGTGTCAATTTATTGATCCACAATATAAATAAGTCAATTTACGTTTACTTGAAATATTAGGTTTTAAAACAGTGGGTAATACTTTACAAAAAGGACATTTAATGAAAGTGTTAAGGACGGTTTAACTTTTATAGTGATTTTGATATGAATTAAGTTGTTAGGCCTTCATACTTAATTTTAAACAAATCTCGTATAAACGTGTAAATTTTGTACCATTCCAAACAATAAAATCAATATTTCGGTGTTTGTAAATTAAATTCTCACAAAAATATGTTATGAAACTATCCCAAAAAATATTTAATAGAGTAATTTGTTTAAGAAATAACATTTTTACAACCAATCCTCTATTTGTTTGACTCAAAATGAGTACTATCATATTTGAAAATAATACAACTAAATTTAATCCTGTTTAAAAATCTAAACATCGAATACAAATATTTTAACCCATAGTATAATTGTTCATTAATTAAATAGGTGCTTTGTTAAAGTACTTAATAAATATTGCTAATAATATTTTCAGAAAAATATTTTTGTTCTTAGATTCTTATGCATGAAGTAGCTAACATGTTACAATTAATTACTAAATTAAATACAAACTAACCCCCAGATCTCAGCTGTGGGGTGTGGGTTTATCCAAGTAAATACTCGCTTACAACTCTTGTTTAACTTTCAACCGGAGTGCTTGCCAGAATGTTACTGCTAGTTCTGTGGTCTGTGAAATAACATAGTTTACTTATGAGAGTTGCAAACACTCTCAAACCTATGATGTTTATATCTTGGCTATCTATTTATTTAAAAGTAGTGCATTTGGATTATATGTTATTATAATTTAACGAAATCACTTTGTCAAATAATTTAGTTAGTAAAATGAAATTAATCTTAATTTGATTTTAATTCTTTGAACGATTGAGACTTATGTTTCTGGTTCAATTAATTATTTAGCGACCTTCGATAATATTGTTCAATGTACACACTACTCGTATTTTATATAAATGTGTACCTACAGCAAAATCATAATCATACAATCATAAATAAATAAATAAATGTACTGTCAATTAGTGCAACGAGATTATAATTTAACAGCAAAATTATGATCAGAAGCCAATCAAATGTTCCATGAATTTTTATATGAGCTTTAATTAGTATGAAAATGACCTACAAATTGTAACCAAAACTTAGCCTGATACTTATGTCTTCTAAAATTCCTAAGAACAAAGCTCCCCTTCTCCTAAGCACAACGAGCTCAGATAAACTTTAGGTTACTAAAATGAAAAAATAATTAATTTCTATTCTGAACAATACCTCTTAATAATTGAGAATCCCATATGAACATATCCACTTGGAGTTAAGTAAACTTTACTAAACCACAATGTCCTCGTAGATAACCAAACTGTTATACTTTACGTTCCAGAAAAATCCTACGTTAATTGTAATAAATTTGACTTAACAGTGTTATCTACACTAACTGGCGTACACATTTATCGAGAGCCAATCGTATAAGCCTCCATTGTAAAACATTATCAAGCAAATCTACACAATAGAACGATGAACAAAAACACCCACGTTATTACGAGGTTTTTTGTTCGTATCTGTGCCACCTTAACTTGAGTCCGCTACCTGGGGGTAATGATGGGAGGAAAGGGTCGACTCGTTCGAATATATGAAGAAAGCGTACAACTTGAAAGAAGCGTACATCTTGTGAGGTTGTTTATTGATGAGGGTGAGACAAGGGCTGACTCTAGAGGCAGTGGAATGTGACAGGCGAAAAAAGCGTACATTTAGAACTCGGCGTAAGTTTAGACTAGAAACGTTTCTTAAGCATTAAAAAAAACTTACTTACTATACAATTATTACTTACATCAGCTATAACATTTAAATAATATAGCCTACAAATATAGTTAAATAAAAATATGAAGTTTTAAAACTATTATTCTTCTTTTCATGATTAGTATTTGTTGAATATGTACATGTAACAGCCACTCATACATAACTAGACAGATTTGACTTAGGTAACAAATCAAGTCTGGAAATGTAAAAAGTGGCCTCTTGGCCTTGTCATTTTTCTTCCTAATTTTTAATATCTCCATACAAATCGGCTACTATATACATAAAACACTATATACACAAAAAGTATTACATACATAAAATTTACGACTAATGATCAATATATAATTGCTCACATATACATTAAATACCCTTCGAATATATTTACATTACAAATATTAAATACGCCCTTCATCTATTTTATTGAAATGGAAGCTATTTTTGTATTAATTTATTTTAGTAAATAAAAATTACCTTTAATGTTAGCAAGAAAAAATAAGGCCGAGAAGCCGCTTTGTACATACATTTACATACTTGTGACCTAAGTCAAATCTGTATATTGATGTGTGAGTGGATATTACATATACATATTCAACAAAGATTAAACATAAAAGATGAAAAGTACTTTAAAACTTGAAATTTGTTAAGTATTGTTGTTCGTCAGTTACACTACTTAATACACTCCACATTAATTGGTGGTGTACGCTTTTTTCGCCTGTCACATTCCACTGCCTCAAGATTCAGCTCTTGTATCATCTTTGTCAAACATAAACCTGACAGGCTGTACGCTTATTTCACTGAATTCCAGTTGTACGCTTTATTCGCTGTGCGCTTTCTTTGTGACACCAACACGTTCGACCTTCGCGAGGACTTTCCCTATTCTGATTAGCTACGGCTCAGAGCTCTCACCAGTATATATTGAGAAAAAGTTGCATGTTGTATTTAAGTAACAACGGCATATTTTTTATAATCTGCTTTTAAAAAGAAAAATAACAATTGATGTCCCATTGAAATCAGTTCACTACAACATTTTACGTAACCACGGCGCAGAGCTCTCTCCAGTACACGCAAAGACACTTAATACTTTATAGACAAGATAATAATAGTTCGATATACCATTATTTATCATGTATCATGCAATATAAATAGCTCATTGTATATAACATTGTTCATTTGATAAACTAAAAGTAATGTCAAACCTATCTATTGGACTAAGTTTTATCGGAATAAAAACGTAATAAAACAAATTAACAACGAATTTTTCTTATTTCTAGCTTATTGCTATCCGAAAATTACACAAAAATTAAGACACAAAATGTAAATTAATAGTGTTATATAGATTATTTTTTATTAAATATAATTATTTTAAATAAATGTTTATTATAATATAGAATTTGGAGAATGATTTTTTAGATAGTTTTTCTTTATTCAGTTTATTACAGATAAGATGTTTTTCATTTTCATATATGGCAATATGCAACATATTTGTAGAGTCTGTAATCATCTACTTTATTACACCTGTTTTCATTAAAGCCAATATAGGTATTTTATTATCTTTAATTAAAATTGTTTTCCCGGTCCGTATAAATGCCGACAAAATTCCACCTAATTTACTTAGTGGCCATAAAATGATGAGGCAATTTTTATGTCTAATTGTTTGAGGTTTTTAGTTATTATTTGGAGGTATTTCTTCTGATTATTTACTATATTTTATTAACCTTATTCGTTTTATTGTATTAGCGTATTAAAGTGAAGTTACGTTAATTATATGTTATTACAATGTCATTGTATGTTATACAAACGACTAATTGTTATATTGTGTTGTGACAGTTGAATTCTTTTGAACATGACTTGCTTTCAACTCGAATAAATGTAAATTTAAATGGTTTGAAAATAGAATTAACATTTCAGCTATGCATATTTCTGATTATCTAAACTATCGTATTATTAAGGTAATGGTAACCTAGGGTTGTTTCTGTAACATGAATATATATTTTTTACAAAGTTAGTCTTTTTTTTAGTACAGACAGCGCAATTTCCGTAGTTCTGATAAAGAAGACCTAATTTTCCTTCATTATTAAACACACAAGATAGTTTCTAGAGCATGTACAGATCTCTACAGCGTAGCCTATTCACCTGTATATCTACAAAAATTGATAACAAATACAGTATTATAAATAAACTAATGCAAACCATATGTATTAAAATTAATTTAAAGGACAATAAATGGTAAAATACTTACCTCTGTTTTATTCGGCACTGATATCATAGTAATTATTTTAAAGGTTTTCTATTCAACGATCATTATAGAACTATACAAAACCTTTTACGCAAAGAGCTGGTAATAGATATAAGATATTAAATGTATCAACAGCTTTTAAGACTCTTAATACTATATATATGTTTGTAAAAATATTTGAGTATGTACATTGCTAGCCAAAGAACTTTAATTAGAATTCAGTTCACGTTTTTTACCAAACTCTTTATATACGACAACAGCATGTCTACCTTTGCACAAGAAACATTGTATCTTAACCCTGCAATAAGGACCCATACACGTACAGTAGTAGTGACCCACCCACCCACCCATACACGTACAGTGGAAAAATATCCTACTCGATTACGAAATATATAGGATTTTTTTCAATTTACATTGTACTAGGGAAAAGTACATTCAAAGAAACTATTAGCTAGTACTTCAAACCAGTTTTAATTGTTTACCAACATTAAATAGTACTGTTCTTGTGTTTTTATATACTTTAAACAAAATATTGGTTTCACGCTTTAAAACAGTTAATAAATTCCGCTGTAAATAACGATTGCCGACAGTTTGAATGTTAACAAATCTAACCATTCGTGGTTTTATCTGGAACGCTCTTACAGATGATGAATGGGTCTGTTTGGGTTTCACAAGACACTATTCACGGTTTACAGCATTATTAACAGCTTCGATCATCTGTTTGAATAGTATCAAAGTTATTCTTTAAATATTTAACTTATTTTTTAATCCATAACTATTAATTATTCAATCATATTTTTCTAGTGTCATGTAAATTATGAGATATCAAATATGAGTTTACAGCGTGCAGGTTCAGTGGCTACAGTTTCGGAGTACAGAATGATCTCGGTTCCAGGCTTGAATCCGTTTTAAAAATTATGGTTATTAATATTAAATTTACTGTAAATCCTTCTCGTTTGTTTGAAGTCTCGAATCAGATTTCCATTACGAATATTAGTTTCTTATTAGTGAATTCGTAATGGAAACTAATAAGAAACTAAGAACTAGTAAGTAAACTAAGAAAAGAATAGGAAAGGTTTAATATTGACATTCCCTACATTTTTAAAAAGCTTAATTTATCAATAAAATTTGTTGAAATACAATATAAAGGAGGCGTACGTTTCAAATGTTTATAAAGCCTTAAATAAAACAATTTTTTTTAATAACTTAAAAATCTTCAAAAGAGGTTATAAAAATTCATAACTTATAAAATAACACATTTTATGAGTCAATCGAGTGGGCCAGTTGATTATTATCTTTAACATATAAAATTATAAAATAATGTAGTTACTATAAATATTATTTATATATTATATTGTAGTTTATCATCATAAGCAAGGTTTTTCATTTTCCTGGTGCATGCAATATTTCAATAGTTTGGAAGGCCTGATATGGGCAGATTATTTTT
Organism: Stictocephala bisonia; assembly: GCA_035578905.1. Classification (NCBI taxonomy): domain Eukaryota; kingdom Metazoa; phylum Arthropoda; class Insecta; order Hemiptera; family Membracidae; genus Stictocephala; species Stictocephala bisonia. The sequence goes on along the minus strand of JAQJVL010000952.1, from coordinate 21,395 downwards.
AGGTATGATAAGTTTTTTACTTAATGGTAAAATATCTACTCCTAAATAACGTAGCCAGAGCAAAAAATAACAGAATTAAATGGCAAATTAAAAATGGCAGTCTTTAATCATAAATTAATTTAAGTCTGTAAAATATTAAAAATTATAATGTTTAATAAAACTATATATTTTCTCTTTAATTTTACAAATTTTAAAAATAACTATTTCATGTTGCGTAGTTAAAAGATGTAATCGTTTGGTTATATTACTATAATGCACAGCCTGGGATCGTAAATTATAGTACAGTCTATTGCCGATAATTGGATAACTCTTGCATCAAATACAAATCCGTTACAGAACACGACATGAAGTGGAATCAATTACTACCCAACAATACAGGTCACTATTTAATTTAACTTGCCAACTTCAGTGTTAAACAATTATAACATAATGTTGCATAGAATCGGAAACTACTAAATAAGTCTGATAGAAGGGTTAACCAACTTATTTTCACGTTTTAATGTTTAGTAAAATATCATTATTAAATAACTATTTAAATATTTTTATTTAAAATGTTAAATAAATAATATTTAACTCACTCAACTGTATAAGTTTATTATTGAGGTTTTTTTATGCATTATTATCTTTAAACATGTGTATCATATTATATGAAGTGTATTAGAATTGTAAGAAAACATGAAAACTAATTAACTACAGCAAATAAATTCAGTATTTAAAATAAAGTTGGGGTGATTCATACCATAGGGAGAAAGAACAGTTTAGTAACTTGAACAGTTTCTATTTTAATCCTGATATACAGTTTATTTCTTCTTTAGGGATTGCCATCTACTAGTTAAAATAAAGAATCTAACGTCATATTCAAATTCATACTGTCAAAATCTATTGTATTCATAAGTAAGTGGGATCCAAACAGAGTAGTATTTCGTAAAACTGACAACCGTAAAGTTCAGTTCCCTCCCTTGTACAACATGGACACCCCAGACTTCTCTGCTATTATCCGCTTGCAACACTATGCCAATGTTGGAAAGACTGTGAATACAGCTTATCACTTACAATCCATACATCGCTTGACTCACCACTACGTCACAGTACTAGCTAATGTTGATGTTTTAATGTTCTAAACTGACATCATCCTTGGTTAATTTAAACAACAAACATTATAATTACGTTTTATAAACGTAGTATTAACAACAAGAACGTCGGCGAGTGGGGTTCAGTGGCTAGGTTTCGGACTGTGGAGTCCAAGTTCCAAGATTCGAATCCCCACTGAGCTAATGGTCAGTACTTCACTGATTGAATAAATTTCACGCACAATAATATGTGAACTGGCGAGTAAAATGTATATTTAAAAAAAGTACTTATACAAACCTACCTTTATTTTGTAGTTCAAAGCTGTTTTATTATGCATAATGTTTCATGGCACTTTCAAAAAGTATAGAATAATGGTTCCAGCTAATTGAATTGATTGATAAATATATTATTCCTCAATTAACCCAAATATGAACTTAGAATTTGAAAAATTCACTTTTGTTTTGTTTTTGTGTTTTTTTCATCAGTTATCAACGTAAATCTACGGATATGAAAGAAAATAGATAGACTAACACGCTTCCGTTATATGATTTAAACTTTTAATATAAAATAATATAACTCGCCCGCAAAGCAATAAAAACACCAAGCATGATTTAATATAAACCTCTCAAAAATTGTGGCTCTTTTTCTCCAAAAACTCTCTTCATACATAAAATACTTCACAAGTAAATAACAAAAATACTGAGGCAATCTAGCCTGGCTTCAGCTTATTGTCTTCTATATTTACAGCTCTCGACTTCATCCCTTGTGGTTGGGGTTACCTTTCATAACTTCTTACCAAACTTAGGTATGTTAAAAATGTCATTAAACGCTGAGTTTGCTTATCCATTGATAAAGTATTTTACTTCTTATATAATTCTAAATACATTGTATCATATTGTAACTAATATTGTTTAACCTGAATACAATTAAATCGTTTTTAACAAAGATTTTTTTTGTCATTTGTAGCCGATAGGACAATAACATAAAAATTATAATTGTTTATGTTATTTTATTAATATAGACATGTTACATAGTCTATAGTAACGGAGTATAGACATTTTAAGTAATTCATTAATTTTTTTAAATTTCCAAACAACTAATTTTTACTATGATAACACTGAAGATTTTAAGATCTTTAAAGTATTGTAGTTTTACTTCTCGCTGAGTGTAACGAGTTCGCAGTAACTGTCATAAAATACTAAAATGTCATTAGTACACAAATCTCTTGATTCATCCTTCAAATTAAATGATGATTTAGACCGTTCATAACTGTATAATTGGATCACTGACCGATTATAATTGGTCTCACTCGTTAAATAGTTTGTTAGTCAAATCTCCACAAAGGTCAATATTACTTTGGATTATAGGACTATTGACTTTCTCTCTGTTTAAAACGTTTTTCTAAGAGTGAGTTTCTCAGGTCATTAAATTCTAATATGAAAATCTACCAACTCCATCTCCTAACTTATGACAGTTTTTGTTTTAAATATTTCGATCATGGGGATGATAACGTTACCAACAGTAATTTTAAAATAGTACATAATTTTCTTTTATGGTCACTCATTCATAAAACAAAATATACCATTACACAAATTAAATAATTAAAATAAAGTATAAAATGTCCTTTAACATAAAATATGCTATACATAATAAATCACTTCAATATTATTAAACTAAATATCAAGTCAGAACAAAACAATTTATAAAATGCTTTAAAAACTTGTAATTCTGATGATAAACCAAATTTAATGCCTACAAGGTGGAAAATAATGGGAAAATATTTTAAATAATATATTTTTATTTTTCTAATTTAATAAAAGTATATTACGTTTCTTTAACAAGCAATAAACTACCGTAGTACCTATTAAGAGTAATAAATTCAGGAAATTTGATTTACTTTTCTTATACTATAAGTAACGAATTTTATTGTACACTATTCAATACTTTTATAGCTCTCCAAATCTAATTGCAATGAACGATTTGAACATTCGTAAGAATGTGATAAAGAATCTTAATTGTGATTTTCCCATTGTTGAAAATGTTTTAAGCTACCACATACCCCACGTACAGAATGTTAGTCATGTGAAAGTCCAAAAGACATTTGACCAGATAACAGATGGTGGTTAAAATGGGTTTTCCTCAATAATAAAACCTACAAAAGTTCACAATCCCGTCACATGTTGTAACATTACGAAAAGATAAATGTGAAGTATTATTGTATGTACCTCACAGTTTTTAAATCTGTATAGTTTCCAAAGTGACTCCTCCATACAGACTGCTACTTACATTTCAGCCCTAAATATAGTTCACCCAATAAAATCTAAGCTATCGATATAAGTATATTATCAAACAGAAAAATATAACTGTTTAGTCATAAAAGTGATATAAACAGTTGGTATGACACATTTGAAACAGTCATAACTGAGGAAGTTATAGAATATATTGCCACGTTGGTATATGAAGTTATTCTCGGTGTGTCAAATAGTTTACACATTTTCCACACCCATGATTAGAAAGTCATAGGAATTGTTATGGTATTTTATTTGTGGTGTACAAAACTACGTCTTAATCAGGCATAACTCCATACTAAACACATTACAACGTGTATATGTTTATATTAGTGTGTCAAAATTACTGCTCAACCCAGAGTATAATAGTTTAATTAATTTACTACTACTGTAATGCACTACGTAAAAGTCTCTAATTATTATAGTAAAGATTTTAATTCTATTTTTACGGCAGTCCTAATGGTTGGCGTGCAAAGCGTGCAGGGGTGTCCCCTAGTTTTAAAGTAATTTAGTTTTTAATCATGGCATGGGGAGAAAGAGTAATCTAGGGGGAAAGTAAAATGTTGTTTTTATTTTTAAACAACAAAATTTTGCTTATTAATCTTAGACTTTAATTCTTGGATCAATATTCATTATAGTTATTAATTCAATTGAATATATTCACAAATTAAATGTTTAAAGCCACATACCCTCGGTAATATCACAGTTGTATCTTAAGTACCAGTGTCACACATTTTATTCATGTAAATTGCAATGAAAACTTTAATGACAAATCTCAGTACGAATTCATCACATTCAAACTTAGGAGGTAGCGTATGTTTACGTCAGATTATATTTTTAGATATTGATGTTATTCTAAAAATATTCCTGTTAGGGTCTGGAATACTTTGGTTACTATTTATTTACAAATTTTTTTTCACCCTAATAAATAATGTGTGCTAATATAAAACATGTTGTCTTATTGGATGACTTAATAATGCTCGAAAAAGTAAAGTTCACTTTACAGTGGTGTGTGACAATTTTGTGAACATTAATGACATTTTTACTTCAATTTATTTAATTGATTTTTGTATACATGATCTTTTTTTAAATATACGTAAGGCAACAAAAGCTATTCTGATAAAAATACAAACATATATAATAGTCACTGCGGTTTTAAATAATTGATATTAATTATAAAGCATAACTTAATAATACTAAATGCTAATATACTAATACTATGCTTACTCACAACTAAAACATTATATAACAATAAATTTGAATGCAATCATGTAGTCTAGACTCGATTATCTTTGTTTTGAAATATAAAATAACATAGCTTACTAGAAACCAACAAAAAAATTAGATGTGATTTAATATGAATCGCTTAAGAATCTTGGTTCTTCCTTTCCCTGGAATTCTCTCTATCTGGAAAATAATTTACAGGTCTATAAGAAAACATTGAGGCAATCGAGCCTGACTCCAGCTTATTGTCTTCCATATTTACAACTTTTGGGTTCATCCCTTGTGGTTGGGGTTACCTTTCATATCCTCTTACTGTACCAAACTTGGGAATAATAACAATTTTATTGCGTTCGAAATGTATATGTTCAATTACAGTACACAAAGAATTTCCTTTCTTTATTTATATATTTGGTACCTTTCTACTAGATATTTTCATTTGAGTAGAACAACATTTTTTATACAAATTCTAACCGGAAGGGTAATATCCAGACATTTTTAACAAAGATTACGTATTTAAATTTATAATGTAGGATTTGCAAATTTATTAAGAATATTTGCCATAATTTACGTTGATTATTTTAAAACTTTTGATCCTATATATAATTTTTCCTATGATAATTAAAATAATTCAAGAACTAGGATCAAAAACATTGCTTTTTCGTAGCCTTTAAATTCTGTAAATGGTAGCTAAATGATATCTAAGTCTATCAGAGCACCTTCTCAGTTAGCCCAAACATTATTTATGATTGGGATACATTTTAAACTACCACGGCTATACAATGGATCAGGAAATTTTTGTTATTGCAGTTATGAGTCTATTTGAGATAAAAATCATGTAAAAACTGCTGTGAATCTTATGTTAAAAATTAACCCGGCAAACTTAAACAAATGCTTAAGAAAAATCCAGTCGCAAATGCAAACGTGATGGATTTTTACGACTTATGCTCTATGATGTTGTTCTCTGTGTACTGTGAAAAGGGGGCATTGTTAAAAGTTCTCGTATAACGTGAGCGTTAATTTTAATAATAAATAATTGCTAACTTCAAATTATGTGTTAAAATCACATTCCTTCCATTTAAGTTTATGAGTGTTAATAGTCTATAATTAACAGCAAATCGATCAGTGACGTGTTATGTTGGAAGAAAGAGTAAGCCATGTATACTCTTGATTATTGTATAGCATTTTGGTACCACTTCACAATTCTTTATTGGCCTGCCAAAACTATCTTCAAATAGAGTTCTTCGTGGTGTTAGTGGATCAAAAACGTATTTTGTTGAAGGGAATGAATGTGTGTAGTGAATGTCAATCAAGACATTTACGTGAGAAGTGTAACTCACTGCTATTTATGTTGTTGGATGCGCAATGTAGCAGTCCTCTTCTCCTTATATGTCCCTTATATTCGGCATTTTAACGTTCACCAACATTTTGACATTTGCAATTGACAACTAGGGTAATTCTACTTAAGAGTCACTTCTCTATCCTTCGAACTCACCCTTACGAAAAAAAAATTGGCACTTCATCGTAGTACCATATCTATGATTTACTCTGCTTGTAAATATATATTAATGATGAATCTATTACAATGTACATCCTTACTTTTTTAATTTCTGAATACTCTACTACTATTTCCAAGAATTAGTTTAAGAGCTATATTAATTTTTTTATTATTTTCTGAAATAATTTAAAAGTGCATATTCATATAGAAATAGTATAAACATCGATTAGAAATCATCTGTGAGGAAATTAACCTAATTAATCTACACTGATTATATCATCATTGTGTTTTTCATTCAAAATTACCATTTTGAAATGTACCTTTCAAAGAAGTTAAATAAATATCATAATGGCATTTTCAAAATCATCCCTATGTTCGTCCATTAAATTAAATTATTACTTGGGGAGTTCACGACTTCGTAATCGGATCACTCAGTCGAGTTCTCTGACCGCTTGTAATCGGCCTTGCTCGTTATTTTGTTTGCTGTTCAAAGCTCCACAAAGACCAATATTAAGTTGTAATATTGGTTTACTATCTAAGTTCAAATTTTCTTCTACGACTAAATTTTACAGGCCAAAATGTTCCAACTTCTAACTCTCAAAAGTCCTCCCATCTAAAGAGAATCTCCAACTAAGTCTACTAAACTACTGGAAATATCTTTTTTTTAATGCATCCACAAAGCTAAAACAGTTCTAGTAGTAATTAAATTATTTTAATAGCAAGCAGAATACTTAGTAAATTTATATTTCCTTTATTTAATTATCAGTTACAATATTCTAATATTTTCAATACATACATTGTAAAAATTTATTTAAAAAATAACTGTACTTTTTTTCAGTTTATAATGTTCTTCAAATATGCTGTAGTAATTACAAATAAGACAAACGTTGGTGTTGTTGTATTGGTCCATTTTTGTTTACTTTCTAATATATGTTCACAGTATATACGAGTATTATATACATACTCATATATGTAGTAATATATGCATTGACATAATCCAATGTTGTTTATTTAATGTTGGCTTCTATTTTTAGATTATTATTGATAAAAAGTGTTTATTATTATTGAACAGGGAACATTTACTTCAATAATAAAGAGACATTTTAAATGCGTATTAGTGCAATAATTTATTTCAAGAAGTGACCCCTTGTAAAAGAATTTATATAAAGGATAATAAATTCAACTTTGCCGTTGAATAGATTACGAGTTATAAAATTAATGTCAATTGGTTCTAACATTACGAATTAGTATTGTTCTAAAAAATTACAAATGGTGTTTAAACTTATTTTTGGAACTGACGTCAAAGATCTATATTTAAAACTCTTGATCTCATGTATAACAGCGTACATAAATTACTATTGTTCCCATGTGTAACAGAGTATTTTAATTACTATTGTTCCCATGTGTAACAGAGTATTTTAATTACTATTGTTCCCATGTGTAACAATGTATTTTAATTACTATTGTTCCCATGTGTAACAGCATATATGAATTGTTATTGTTCCCATGTTTAACTGCGTACATTAATTACTATTGTTCCCATGTGCAACAATGTATTTTAATTACTATTGTTCCCATGTGTAACAATGTATTTTAATTACTATTGTTCCCATGTGTAACAGCATACATTAATTGCTATTGTTCCCATGTGGAACAATGTATTTTAATTGCTATTGTTCCCATGAGTAACAATGTATTTTAATTACTATTGTTCCCATGTTTGACAGCGTACATTAATTACTATAGTTCCCATGTGTAACAATGTATTTTAATTAATATTGTTCCCATGTGTAACAGCATACATTAATTACTATTGATCCCATGTGTAACAATGTATTTTAATTACTATTGTTCCCATGTTTGACTGCGTACATTAATTACTATTGTTCCTATGTGTAGCAATGTATTTTAAGTACTATTGTTCCCATGTTTAACAGCATACATTAGTTATTCTTGTTCCCATTTGTAATAGCGTACACGAATTATTATTGTTCCCATGTGTAACAATGTATTTTAATTACTATTGTTCCCATGTGTAACAATGTCTTTTAATTGCTATTGTTCCCATGTGTAACAATGTATTTTAATTACTATTGTTCCCATGTGTAACAATGTATTTTAATTACTATTGTTCCCATGTGTAACAATGTATTTTAATTACTATTGTTCCCATGTTTGACAGCGTACATTAATTACTATTGATCATATGTGTAGCAGTGCACATTAATTAATCTTGTTCCCATGTGTAGCAGTGTACATTAAAATGACACCAAACACAAAGTGTATTTTATTTCTCTTTATCTAGCATTAGTGAGTACGAAATTATTTTATAAGCTTTATCTATCATATACCATGTTAGGTAGTACACTAATCAGAACCAAATTTCAGATACTGAAATAAACAATAGCATTTAAAACCCTATATTATATTTTAGTTTACAACACTAAGGTTTGGTTCAGTTGGATTGTTTAATTTTTTTAATAAATAATTAAATTGAGTTATATGACATGGCATGTACTACTGTAAGTATATTTTTTCCCACATTATATAAAATATACCGGACGTTATATCACAGAATCCTATTCGTATATGAGCGGTTGTATATACAGTTATATTTGTCTTTCTCTTTCAAACAAATAGGTAGCTGCACTAAAATCCAGCCTTTGAATATAATAGTAAGAAATAGGGTATGTGGCTTGACATATTTTGTAAGAACATGAATAAAGGTGTCTTAAATTCTTCCTTGGATTTTATAATGAATAAGTGGATTAATTGTATATTAATTAAGGATTGCTTGATTAGAATTACTATTCGAATAGTAAGTATCAAAGCACTAGTAATATTATAGTAATAATAATAATAATAATATAAAGTAAAATAATGTCGTATTTAATCATTGTTATTTACAGTTTTCACCTCCTGAATAGCTATAATATTATTTAAAATAACAAAATTCTTTCTTGACTAAATGAAGAAAAGGGAATTATTATATAGTTATTATATTCAACTCTTTTTCAAAGTACGTTATAATCATCTATATATTACTCATATTTTATAATTTTCATAATTAATTATACGACATAAACTACGCTATATCAAAAACTGTTCAGCTACGTATTAATTTTATTGGAAAAACTATCAGAATTTTTAATCTTAAATTTTAAATGTATTAATTCCATTTACATTACCCTAACTCATGATTAAGACTTCCGACGTAATCTTTAACATATTTTGAATGTGGAGTTACAACAACAACACTTCCTTTAATTTTATGATCGTGAATAATATTGTATATTCCTTGAAATGTTATATATGAGTAAGGTTTTTTTATTTTCGATGCCATTATTTTGTAATGTCTTAGTTTTTATGCCATGTGTTAGTTCAATTAGTGAAGTATATTACCATTAAACTTTATAACTTATCAAATGTAATAAGTATTAGTTTTGTAACTATGTTCAATTACTATTGAATTAATAAATTCAACATACATATTTATAGTGATTGTTTAAAATATATTTTCGTGTACCTGAGTAACGTAAATAAAATTGAAGCTTAAGTTATAATTGAATTATTAATATCAACTAATTAAAAAGTGTCTTCATTAATATATTACATATTAGTACAAATACATAACCAATGAACTTACACAATAAATATTTATTACGATATTTTTCTATTTATATGTTACAATATTATATTTAAATATTATACAATTAATTATAGTACTTAACTTTAAATAAATGTAGTTCACCATACTTGATCACCGTAATATTACTGTACATATTGTTATTATACGGTAATAAATTTATTTATTTTGGCTTTCACTTGTTTTTTATTTATTTTTTACTTTATTTTATTCTTCAATAAATAAAAAATATATTTGAATTTTTTGCATATATAAAAACTCAGTCTGAAATAGGGAATTCAGCTTTAAAAAATATACATATAATTTTTTATGTAGTACTGTATATTTTTCTTTTTATTTTTTTATTTAGAAAGAAGTTTTTTACTATACAAAAATTTAGTAAGAACATCCTTAAAATTTTCGTTGTGTTAAATGTAGCAACGTCTTCTGCAACAAACATTAAATTTTACTTTATGTTTGCCATAAGTACGCATATCGCACTTTTATGGAACATTAATATAGAATAACGTCAAATAGGTTAAGCCTAAGAAATCATTATTTTCTTTGGGGGCTACTTTTGGGTGATATATTGTTTTATAGTTTAAACTTAAAGTTATATTTAATTAAATATATTATGTTATTTAATGATATTTTCATTAATATTGAGATTAGCTTTAAATGTTATACAAATATTTTCATTTCATCGAGCTGAAGCAAAATCGTACCTTACATAATACAGGGTGCCTTTTGTTTTGTTGATGGATAACATAATTTCCGTTCTTGTTCAAAGATGACCTGGTTTCTTTTTGCAATTATATAGTATTAAAACGGTTGTCTATGGCGTATATTATTTCGATGTATGTGTTTGAAGTGCACCATTAGTAATATATTATTTCCGTTTGAAAATTCTAATAATTTATTGTAACTTTTGGATTTAATCTATTTTTTTTAAAAGAATATTTTTAAAAGGCATTAAAATTATAAAAATAAACTAAAAAATAAAACACGTTATTTTTATTTGCTTACATGAAAAAAATCATGTCCAACTATTGAAATTATGTTTGCTTAAACTGTTAATATTAGGATAACATTTTTTGAATAAATGTTCACCAAAACTTTCATATATATTTTTTATGTTCAATTTTCTTTGTGATCAATTTATGTTTATTCATGTACTGAGATAATTTTTACGTCTTCAACACAATAAGTCCTACATGAGAAATAAAATAATTTGAGGTAGAAAAGAAAATGTACCGCGTATATTATAATTAATACAGTTTCGACTCAGAGAGAGAAAAACATAATACGTTATAAGGGAACTTTTAAATTGGAAACTGCAAGAAGATTAGCAAAATAAATATTATATAAAGAGACCTTGTATTTTAAAAGAACCTTGTACAATTTCTTTTGAAGTAGTTAATTTCTGTAACTCCAACAATTTTTATGGCATAACTAACTCAGCTAAGTAAAAAATGTGTTTATTCCCTAAAATAATTGGGAAAATCAGGCTAACAGTTCTATTTTCTTACAATAAAGGTGGTCAGTAATTTCGAATTATTTTTTTTTTTTTTTAATAATTTAATAAGGCATATCATAATAAAATAAGTACTTTTTGGTTAAAAAGTACTAAGAAACCTCTTCAGTTTTAGTATATAATACTTTAAACGATATACTAACACAAATAACATGCTTCAGTATAACTGGGTTTCACATATCCTTATAATGGATTTTACAAAAGGATATTCACAGATTCAGCAGTAAATACGTGTGTGTTAATAATTATATAAGCATGGTGAAGATGAACCATAGAGAACAATAGTATTTTTTTTTCTTGCCAAGGCTTGAATTGCGTAAAATTGACTCTCATAAAATTACTAAAGATTGACACTCATAAAATTGATCAGTACCTCTAAAAAAAAAAAATAGTTCCACGTACATGTAGAAAACTTACAGGTCTAATTGATGGCTATACGACCAGCACCCTCAACTTACACCATGGGTGTGTTTCTTAAAGAGTAAAGCCAGTACTTCTGTGGTTTGTGAAATGTGGGGATCGGAGTGGGTTTACCCATGTCAGTACTGTCCTACAGTTAGTGTTTGCCTTACAGGTGGAGTATATGTCTAAAAGGTTCCAGTGGTTCTATAGTCTGTGAAATGTGTGGATCGGAGTGGGTTTACCTACGTCAGTAATGTCCTACAGTTAGTGTTTGACTTACAGGTGTAGTGTGTATGTCTAAAAGGTTCCAGTAGTTTTGTGGTCTGTGTAAACTTAGGAGTATGAGTGGGTTTATCTTCGTCATTACTGGGGTATTTGTCTAAAAGGTTGCAGTAGTTCTGTGGACTGTGAAATGTGGGGATCTGAGTGGGTTTACCCATGTCAACATTTTCCTACAACCTTGTTTGGTTTTGGGTTGGGGCAGTATTTGCCTAAAATGTTACATTCACATTATTGACTATTAACACATGACATACAATTCACTTTTACATTAATGAAATATGTAAAAGTAATGGATTAATAGATATGGGAAAGGCTATTTATTTTTATCCTAAATACTATACCAGGTTCATTTTGGCATTTTTTGAAACAAAATTGTACACCCGTAATTTTTGAGAAGAGCACAAAATAATTATGAAAATAATATTAAAATACTACTTGAAAAGATACAATGAACATCTTACATCCCGAATTTTACTCAATCCATTTTTTCCAGTAAAAATATCAAAAGTGTTCATGACCTATGAAAAATTTTAATATTTAAATAATTAGTAAATCTATCTTTAAAATTGTTCTGCACCTTTTAACAAAAATGGATACCAAATGACTGATGGATCTAACCAAATGCATAATATAAATGGAGAAAATTTGATAGCTTGCCAAAAATTAATCCGTTGTGGAATATAAAAACCAGAGATTTCCTTTCAGACAGTACAATTCTTGTAATTTGGTACAGAATTGAGAAATTATTACTGAAATAGACGTATATTTTTTTATATTATTTATTTATTTCAATATTACATTGAAAAGGGCACTAAAAATTTACGTTGCTGGTTCAAAAGTGTAGGCGTTATATATTGTTTCATTAGGCATGCTATGAATGTATTTAAATAAAATAAATGCAATACATAGTTAATAATTATTATTAAGTGAGAACTATACTGGGGACTGAACGAGTTAATGTCTCAAACACTTACTTCACCAAGCTACTTGTTGTTACTCAGCTAACCCCAGTCAAACTTTTATTTTAGGGTTTTATTATTTAACTTCATTTTTAAATTCATCCCTGAATTGCATTTTTGTTTTCATACTATTTAGACTTTTCTTGATTTAAGAACTTTTAGGATACAGCCATTATCAGTAACCTTTACTAAATAGAACATACATTGAGCCCTAAGTAAATTATTTGTTTAAAAAACTCGATTTCTTACTTGTCCTTTAATCAATAATTTAGAGCATTGAAAAGGTTTTGAGCCAATATTTCCACTACAACCAAATTTTATTAAGCTTTTAACAAAATATCTATGTTTTAGTTATCGGTTTACTGAAAAACAGATTCTGTCTTATACAATACATTTTGTCTTTATGCTGCTTCTTTTTAAATTGCAAACATATGAAAATTAAATAAAATTATTGATTTTTATTCTATAACCCTCTACTAAGTAGATTTTTTATTGAAGGTAATAGTTTATTGAATCGAATCTCTAAATCTCTAAATAATTACTCTATCAGAAAATAGAGCATTTCTAATAATGAACATTTCTTCATGATCAACAATTTAATTATAACGTCACTGTCAAAAATGAAGAAGGAAGACAATTTGAACATTAACTTTGTCACCAAATGGCGCTAAAAGGTTAGTATTCAAACCTTTTTTATATGAAAATTTATTTTTTATATTCATAAGAAATTAATCAAATAAGTCATTATTTACACAATTTTATTGTAATAACAGTTAGCAAATGTGAACTAATAAAACCAGCTTAAATTGAAAAAGTTGTTTTATTTCATTCAATTTAACTTTTTTTAGTTAGTGTAAAGCGTGGCAAACATTAAGAACCAAGTTAAAACTAAATAGTTGAACATTAGTGAATGTACAATAATTAAAGAACTATTTTTTTTATAGAGAGATTCTTTAGAGGTGCGGTTTGTTACATTCAACTCAGTAAATAAAGTGATGTATCACAAGGTATTGGCTTCCATTAAGAATATTGACGATATCCTCAACAGGACATCCCCCGTTAAAACATTGTTTCAAAAAATATATCCCAAATCCTTATCACGATTGTAAATAGTTCACAATTTCTAATTCTATTATTAAAGAATATATTGGGTGTTTCCAGACATAATATATTCCCTGTAAATTGATTAATGATGAAAACAGAGATGATATGTCTTTACGTTGAAGCACACTATTCCACATTCATTATCACGGTATAAAAGATGCAGATATTTTTTGAAAGCAATTAATGAATCCACCAGTACCATAGAACTTCTTAAACACTCCTGTACAAGATCAGTGAATATATTCAACCGATTTAACGCACGACATTTCAAAAACTGTAAAATCACCTAGTGATGAGAAATGCACTTATATCCACCTCAACTCAAAGAGTTAACACTCCATATCAGAGGATAATTTTTTACTGGCTAGTTTTTATAAAATAATAAAAATTTCATTGATATCAAGAAATTCAAGAACAACTGACGAGGACAATTAAGCAATAACAAGGTTTTAATCTTATTTTTCCAACAGATATTCGATGTGAAAAGTACTTTAAAATACTAAGATCAAAGACAAACCCACTGGGTGGACTTTTTTATCTTTAGGAACTATGTCCGAGCTTTTTTGATTCCTAAGAAATATACTGATTACACAAACACGATGAAGGTTGAATCAGAGTAGATCTGTCTGAGGTCTGGTCTATACAACAATCACAATACCATGGTTCCAGCCTGATGGCTTGGTACTTAACGAAGATGTAGTTGAGGAGTTCGAGATCAGCTCAAAGAATCGAAAGGATTTATTTTAAATGAAAATACTTTTAATTACTTCTATTAACAACATCCAGCATTAATATTTGGAATGATTCTGTTTTTACCACATTTCGACTAACGATTAAATTAGTATTACTTAATTAATTGATGAAAATTAATTCTTTTGGCATTTTTATGTGTTTTGCTATAGTACCAAAATTATTTTTCTACAGGTATGTAGTTGTGTATAATCTTGTAGTAAACATCATCAATTCACTGTAGTATAATTCTATCGGTATTACATTCTATTGGTATTCTCCTGATTGGTTGAATTTAACAGTAGATGGTTGAATGTTTACTGCTGATAAACAACACAATATTGTTGGCGAAGCAAAAAAGGAGTAAAAATTGTACTATCTATTATTAGTTTATTTTAATAGCATTTTATTGCTTCTATAAAAGAACAAACAGAATACTGGATACATGTAATCAATAATTATAAAAATGTGGAGTAACTTCTTCAACTTAATATACTGTATTACCTCAAATCCCCACTAAATATGCAGACTTTGCCTAACTCCCATTAGGTGCCGTATTATGGACGCCTTAATCTCACATATTGCACTTTTATGACACATTATTATGATTTACAGTGTTCATATTAGTTTGGGATACCAATTTACAGCGTTGTAGAAACTGCTTGGGGAAGGGCTTTTTACAAGTGAAGGTTAAAATTAAGGAATACTTTTAGAGATAGTAGATAGGTCCTAGAATGTATGATATACTCTTTTATTTTAATATTCTATTATTTTCCTTGTCAGAGAAAAAACTCTTTTGATATGGCCAATCTAAAGGTATTCACATCAATGGCAATACATCCAAAAACTAAAAGTCATGGATCTTCCTTAGACATGATGAATAGTTCTGTTTGGGTTTTCGATGGCGCCAACACTTTTTCTCAGATTCGTCACTTGTTGGCAGTTTAGGTCTTCTTTTTGATGTTCCTGAAACATGAATCTATTCATTCGTTCTCCAATACTTATTGTAAAAATAAATATTTCAAAAGAAACCCTTCTATACTTTTCAGACTCATACAGGCTGTATGAAAGTGTGAACTACACATAGTATATACAAGGATACTGATTAATAAATGTTTACCTTATGGAAAAGGTATTATTTTCCAAAGAAATATTAAATATTACAATTGAAATGAAGTTTAATTTGGAAGGAATTTTCATGTTATAATGTATTAAAATATACTTTATACAATAATAAGTTAGTCTAAAACAATATAAACTGAATATATTGTACTGGACTTGAATTGCACCAAAATGTTTTATTTTATTTTCAATTGCCGGTGTGGTAGCTGAGTGAGTAAGGCTTCGGACTGCGGAGGGAAAAGTCCAAGGTTCGAATATCCACTGAGTTAATTTTCGCTAGTTCACTCATTGAATAAAGTTCACGCACAGACTTACAAGCCCATGTGAACTGGCGATTGAAGTTAAAAAAATAATAAAAAAAGCGAGATAGAACAAAATCCTTCTTTGTTATTTATTTATGGATTATGTAATTTTCAGCCGGATGAAATCAATAAATGCACCTTGATGTAGATTTGGCTCTAGCCTATATATTACCATTTTGTAAATATTCATAGTATTTTTATTCAGGAGAATAAAACAGGTCAAATATAAAATCTATAGAAATATAATATTTTTATTCAAAAAGAGTCAATGAAATTATAATACATAAATTATTTCACATTTAATGTTATATTCATAAGTCCTATATAATTATTGGGATTAATTTATAGTAGATTATAAATCAAATAGATTTATAGTTTAAAAAAGTGTAAGTGGAATAAATATATAAATATATTCTTAACATTATAAAATTAAGTCCGCATAGACTGTCAACAATGTTGGTTATAATCTCGTAAGAACAATGATATTTGCGAATCCATATTTTCCCATTATTTACTAACTAAAAGTTGCGTATAAGGTGTTATTTTAAACGTTATCATATTGCGCATTGGATTTTCTTTTGATATTTTGAATACATACGCCTAGTTTTGAAAAATAGGAGAAAGTATTCATCCATTTGAACTAAATATTTTTTATTTTTTGTATAAAACTAATTAAGATTTTGCAAAGCAATTCCAAATCACAAATTTATTCTTGATCAAATGCAATTTGTTTGGAAATAATCCGTCAAAAAAAGAACTGTTTAGTTTGTATATGTGTGATCGTATGAACGGTTCGAAAATAACATTGTTCTTATGGGATTGAAACCGACATGGCCTTCAACCTCTGCAGACTCATAACCTGGAGTTGTATCCGTTTGTTTGTCAATTTATTGATCCACAATATAAATAAGTCTGTTTACGTTTACTGGAAATATTTAGGTTTTAAAACAGTGGGTAATACTTTACAAAAAGGACATTTAATGAAAGTGTTAAGGACGGTTTAACTTTTATAATGATATTTATATGAATTAAGTATTTAGGCCTATATACTTAATTTCAAACAAATGTCGTATAAAATTATAAATTTTGTAACATTCCAAACAGTAAAATCAATATTTCGGTGTTTGTAAATTACATTCTCACAAAAATATGTTATGAAACTATCCCAAAAAATATTTAATAGAGTAATTTGTTCAAGAAATAACATTTTTACAACCAATCCTCTATTTATTTGACTTAAAATGAGTACTATCATATTTGAAAATAATACAACTAAATTTAATCCTGTTTAAAAATTTAAACATCGAATACAAATATTTTAACCCATAGTATAATTGTTTATTAATTAGATAGGTGCTTTGTTAAAGTACTTAATCAATACTGCTAATAATATTTTCAGAAAAAATATTTTTGTTCTTAGATTCTTATGCATGAAGTAGCTAACATGTTACAATTAATTACTAAATTAAATACAAACTAACCCCCAGATCCCAGCTGTGGGGTGTGGGTTTATCCAAGTAAATACTCGCTTACAACTCTTGTTTAACTTTCAACCGGAGTGCTTGCCAGAATGTTACTGCTAGTTCTGTGGTCTGTGAAATAACATAGTTTATTTATGAGAGTTGCAAACACTCTCTCAAACCTATGATGTTTTATCTTGGCTATCTATTTATTTAAAAGTAGTGCATTTGGATTATATGTTAGTAGATGTTTTTGGACAGTTCAAGACTCACTTTTTTTTGGTCACGTGACCGGATCCAAGATGGCGGCGCAGTGTTGCCAACCCCCCACCCCCTCCCCCACAAAATTTCCCTCATTTCCCTCACATTTCCCTCACATTTCCCACATTTCCCACATTTCCCACACATTACCCCCATTTCCCACACATTTCCCTCACATTACCCTCACTTCCCACACATTACCCTCAAATTACCCTCA
The DNA here is from genome assembly GCA_035578905.1 of Stictocephala bisonia. Lineage (NCBI taxonomy): Eukaryota > Metazoa > Arthropoda > Insecta > Hemiptera > Membracidae > Stictocephala > Stictocephala bisonia. Next base: position 3,320 of record JAQJVL010000952.1, on the reverse strand, counting down.
AATTCCCACATCATACTATATAAAATACAAAAGATGGTGACCGGATCCAATATGGCGCCTTTTCCCGCCCGCGCCAACTCACACCCCGTGGGAAAATTCCCTCCCCAAAATTCCCCCATCCAACATGGCGTCTTTATACTATATAAAATCAACATCATATATACTATAACAAACGTCGACCGCAGCGCCCCAAGCAGCAATACCTAGCGACCGTAGCGCCCTTGGCGACCGCAGCGCCCCAAGCAGCAATACCTAGCGACCGCAGCGCCCCTGGCGGCAATGCCGACCGACCGCAGCGCCCCTGGCAGCAATGCCGACCGACCGTAGCGCCCCTGGCGGCAACGCAGCGCCCCCGGTGGCAATACCGATCGCAGCGCCCCTGGCAGCAATGCCGGGTGACGCATGCGCATCCAAACGCTGCGCTCCGATTGGTCGCCCTCTCCGCATCCTTCTCACACCTACTGTTTTGCCTACCTATCTCAATTTAATTTGAATGTTGCTCACACCTACTGTTTTGCCTACCTATCTCAATTTAATTTGAATGTTGTATAAATACCTAGCTACCCCATATATCACCTACTGTTATGCCTACCTATCTCAATTTAATTTGAATGTTGTATAAATACCTAGCTACCCCATATATCACCTACTGTTAGCCTACCTATTTAAACCAAGCCTTTATTTAATTTGCCCTCAACCCCCATATTACCACTACAAAACTTTCCCTAGAAGCTTAGATTATACCAAAGTTTATTTTCCAAAAACATACCTTAAGACTCGTCATCTTACAACAATCACTCAAACACTCATGGCCTCCCATATACCATATAGTCTTCCCAAGACCTAGTACAATTTGAAAAAATCTATAAACATGAGCCCATAGAGAGCCCTGTACAGTCCACAAGCTAGATGCACTCATAGCGTAAAAGTCCTAAAGCACATCTAATACAGTCATCACCTGAAATCCACTTTAGGTATCACTTGATCTAATTATACGTACCTCACCCTAATTCTATATTTTCCTAGTTTATCACCTTCATGCTTGTTAGTGCTGTTCATATCTGTGTAGTTATTATTCTTACACGTTTGCTTGTTAAACATCTATTGCTCAATGAACATCCACTGCTTGTTGCTATTGCATGAACAGACGATGGATGTTACCTGTTATATACCATGAAGTTTCCACATTCACTTTAAACATTAACTAATTAATGTACTTCATAGTGAGCCAAGTACACTATTTTATAAATATCACTGATACACTTCAGCCTCAACATTACCTGAATTCAATACAAAAACAGGAGATTAAATATATAACACAATATTACAGTTTCGAACAATAACGAGTGAACTCAAGACATCGACGTACATGTGTAAATGTATAAACCAAAATACAATATGTGGAGTCCCCTTCTGCCCCTTTCTTTAGCTTTTTTAAATCTTTTTTTTTTTTTTTCTTTCGTACTTTTATTTAAAGGGCAGATAAGGGGATTACATTGGTCCCTAACGGCCCCTGACACTGACACAGAAATGCACTAACAAATGCTGTATGATAATATTAAACAATTGTACAACTTGACAATAACAATGATAAATAGAGTATACGTAATAACCATTTAATGACGAAACGGATAAAACTATGAATGACAATAACGTAAAAAATAATAATGTTACAACTCCAGATCAATAAATAAACTTGTAGGGTCTATTGTAATAACAAATAGAGAGTAAAATACAATTATATAATATAATAATAGTATATTAACATACAGTAATATAATATAATAATAAGAATAAATATTTATAAATCACCTCATAATTTAACCTTTTTCAGTTCAATTACACTCCTAATGTCATTGGCACATCACAAAAGAACTTAGGCTATATCATCATCTACACTAATAAAACAATAATAACCCCATTGACAACCAAAACGCTACCACCTGTCACCCGTCATCGAGTAAAAAAAGACATTATAACATCGATACATCGATAGATTGAATGTTCATCTATCCACCACTACCGTGTACATCACCGTTATCGCAAAATGACCATTACAGATAACAACACCAATTCCAACGGAAGCATTATCGTAAAAAGTTATGGACATCCACTTAAATCAATCCATTCTGCTAAAATACTTACAATATTGAATATCTTCACTTCTTTAATTTCAAGTTCTTCTTACTATTTTGACAATTATTTAGGTGTGTAAAACTTAAGTGTAAGTCCGTGTGAAAAGTGTAAAAATGTGTACCTTGTAAGTGTCCTGTAAAAGTAGTGGTATACCTCTTTCTGACTATCTAAATAATGAAAGAAACAAAGTAAAATGGTACAATGCAAAGAAAAACAAGCTAACAATATATGGTAGAGTACCAAGCTAAAAATAGCTTGATAGTACATAAACAAAAAACCTAGCTAATTGGTATAAAGGAAAGCCCGATACAACGTAAGTACAGTGTAACACCCTTAATAATTATAGTCATATAGAGTACACATAATTCCTTCTTCCTTCAAGTCCATACCTAGTTGTTTATTCACCTCAACGGTAAGAACTCAATGCTTATAAAAGTGCTTAGCGAAATGTAGGTAAGTGTTGCTACATAGTAGAAATTAAAACTCAGCCAATACAGTATAACAAAACTTTATTTTCAAACAGTAAAGTAAAACCTACACACTACATACACTTCTAAACCTATATGAATAAATGAATAAATGAATAAATGATTTATTTCCACAATAAGTTACAAGAGTATAACAAATAAATTGTTTGGAAATGTACTGGCCACTTAATCTAGTTGTGTGGCCAGGTAAAATAAAATAATCCATTAAAAATACATATATGAATACATGCAGTCTAGCTCCACATAAAGAAAGAATATTATACTAGTTCTAAAAGATGTACTAAACCTACATTACACTACCTCTAAAATATACAAAACCTACACACTACATACACTTCTAAACCTATACTATACTAGTTCTAAAAATATACTACACCTACACACTACATACACTTCTAAACCTATATTATACTAGTTCTAAAAATATACTAAACCTAAACGTATTATCTCGCAGCCAGTAGGTTCATCTGCAACAAAGGTATACATAGTGTAAGCAACACTTGGAACAAGACTAACAAGCCATATAATTTATTAAGTCAAATAATAAATTCTACAAAAAATTATAAATAAAGGAAAAAAAAATTAGACACACAGCAGTAGGTGAAAAACATCCATTCGAGACCTACGGATTCAAAATAACAAATTTAACAAAAAACAATAAATAAAACAAAAGAAAAAAAAATAGACACACAGAGT